>CAJNDT010002746.1:499080-606580 GCA_905221615.1 Symbiodinium sp. CCMP2592 | reverse complement strand
CGATGTGCCTTGCTTGAGCTTCCTCAGGAGCACTTGCAGCGGCAGCTGCAAAGAATCCTCGGACGCCTTCTGGAGCGCGAGCTGCTGAGGTCTTCTAATTGAAACATGCGCGCAAGTTTTTGTCCGGAATAGACGAATGGCTGGGTGTTGGAAAATACCTCGATAGATGTATGCGTACGTGCAGAATACGTGAAGAAACGCTGACTGAATGAACACACTGTAACACACCAAGTGAAGACGATTGAGGACCAAACCACAAGATACGACACAATAAGGTGCGTGAATATTCAGATTACCTTGTATTTGCATCGTTTTGTTCGAGGCCGTTTTCCTTGTCGCTGTGCAATATTCAGATTTAAGCAAAACGTGGTGGTCTCTATATCTATATCTGCAATATCTATATCTATGCATGTGGACTGCCTTATGTTGGTTATCTATCGGCTTATCTATCTGTCCGTTGTCTCTATGTTAAAGATCTATCCGGGGATGGCTTCTTTGCACATGATGCCTATGGAAAATATGCATGCATAGATACATACGCATACAGACGTCCATCCATCCATCCATCCATACAAACATAAATACATGCAAGCACACGCACACTTGCGCACATACATACACACATACATGCATCCATGCATTTGTGGCGGCTGCATGCATGCATGCATGCATGCATGCATATAAACCATATGGAAACATGAAGCAAGCGTATCGAGGTGTGTATACGTACACTTACCTTACACGTGTGTGCGCTGTGTGTGTGTGTGTGTGTGTGTGTGTGCGTGCATGCTTCACTGTGCATGCACATGTATTCTTGACGATGGGCATTCCATTCAGTGCTTGTTCTCTCTGCCTCGCTAGGTGGAACGGAGGTACCTGGGACTTCCTGCGTCGGGTGGTTCCCAACGACATGCTTGATGAAGCTCTGAGCTGGCTGGATGAACATATCCCCCCGGAAGGTATTCCGATCTAGGTTGTAGGACACTGTTCGTTAACGACCCGTGCCGACAGCACAGACATGTTCTCTCCTCGACACCGCTGCTACATACCGTATCTAGGTCATGAATGAAACCATGCCTGACTTGAGTGCCAACAGCAGCGGGATGAGGGCACATGCCGTGCATTCCGCGCACAGTTGCAATGGAAAAGGTGGCTCTGCGTGACTTGGGCACTGCAGAGGGTTCAGAGTCGAGGGGTGGGGCTTATGCCGCACGTTTGCCTAACCTTATGACTTATGAAACTTATGAAGGCTTGACCTTGGGTTGCTGGTGCAGGCCGTGGCAGGTTCGAGCCGGCGGAACCGACTTCTTGAGCTTCTCTGAGAAAGCAGTCCTTGGCTGGCGGATTCCCTTCCATCCTTCGACCCCTTAAGGGGTTCGTTGGATCGGGAAATGCAGGAGCCGCTTCAGTGCCGCATGACTTTGCGAACGCAACATGCGCGCGAGAGAAAAGTGTTTCGTCAGCCATTCATAAGATCACATGTCGCTGTTGAGGCAAGTGTCACACCCAGAAAACAAGCTGGTCGAAGCCGTTTTCAAGGCAGTTCACTAGTTTGAGGCTTTTCAGAATCTGGCCGTCTGGCACTTAGGGCAGGTCTACAGAGCTCTTTGCTGGTCCATGCCTGCTGATGTTATCCGCAAACCCCCTGAGGCCATGAGCCTGACCTTCGTGCAGGGCCTTCCTCCTCAAGGCGTTTCGGCGCCGGCTCTTTCGAAGGCTGGCAGGATGTACTAGTCTTCTATGCTATGCCATGCCATGCTAAAACTGTACTGTAAATACATCGTCTACATCTCCTGCAGGCCCAGTCGACTCCGATCAGGAGTGAAGGCCATGGAATGTCAACCGGGACCCCTGGCTGCCATGAGTGCAGCCGATAAGAGTTCGCCCTCTGGTCTAGGCTGATGGTCGTACCTTTGGGTGCGATCATGAGTGTCACCGACCATGGTTTCGGCTGCAGCTCTTGCGAGTGAAGTGATAATCCGCATGCGAGGAAGCATATGCCCCAAAACATCAGCATGACCGGCATTCTTAGTTCGAGAGTGTTAGCAATTGCAATTTGGCGAGCCTTGTTCTGCTATCTCAAAAGTGAGTGCAAGTTCTGTGCAGCAGAAGAAGTGCAGCCATCCCATGGTCTTTCCTCTGTTTCCTCGTCTACCTGCCCTTTAAGCGTCCTCAAGGCTCTGTCATGCTGCCTACTTGAACATCGAAGATTTGGGGAACCATCGGTAGGATAATGACTGGCCTCTGCGAATTACTGGGTAAAGACACACTCGTTCCAATTTTGCTTTAATCGACGATTCAGCTTCATGTGTTGTTTATTGGCTTGTGTTTGTACTGTTAACTCTTGCCTCTGCAGTGCAGTCCCAACAGTGCCGACGTCACCGCCACTGTTTATGTTGGTAATTCGTGGTTTGTTGTTGTGTCTGCATTATTGCAGCCAAGTTTCCATTCTGCGTCACTGGAAGTCCCAAGCATGTACTACTGTGATCTGCTATGCTTAGCTTGTTTACTCATGGCTGCCTTTCCACTATATAGCAGTGGTGGAGTTTGGTAGCTTGAGATTGTAATCCGTAACTAGTTGTGCTGCTGCCGTTGCTGCTGTTGCTGTTGCTGTGGCTCGTGCTTGATGTGCTTCTTCTTCTTCCTCCTCGTCTTCTGTTTCGTCTTCTTCATTGCTTGCTGAACTGGTATCACTCATGCTCCTCCGCTCAGGACTGCCCTCTGCCTCGCCTCTGCCGGCGCGGTCGCCGCCCGAAGCCGAGGGAGGAAAACAGCTATCAAGGCGGAGTCTCGCACAAGGAGACCTTCGACGAAGTAGAGCCAAGGGTTTCGAGTCTTTCAGTGGAGGCTTCGGCTTTGGGGCTGGTCCGGTCTTCTGCAGTTTGTCTGCAATGCACTGGCAAACCTTTCAGGTTCAGGTTTCCGTCCTCACGACTTTTCGCCGACAGACGGGAGCAGCGTGCTCTGGGGCTTTGGTAGTCGGGTGGTAGGTTTCTCTTAGGCAGGGATGGTTTTCTCAGACAGGCTGGCAGGGTCGTGGCGTCGGACGCGCTGAAGCCGCCAGGACGGTAAACCCTGCCAACAACGAGCCGGAGGATCCGACAGACTTCCCCAAGCCCCCGATGATCGACAAGACGGCTTCTTTGCTGCAGTCCATCGTAACCTCAGCTTTGTATGCAAGCTTAGCCTGTTCCGATTTCCTGTGAAGCTCGGCTCAAGTCTTAAGTTCCCAAGGACAACTACTTGGAGGGAGAGGCGCTCTCAAGCAAGATTGCCGGCCTCAAGGGCAAGGGTGAGTCCAAGACGGTGACTCTTCTGAATTCTTGGCAGTGCACCATGAATCTTAAAGGTAGCAGGCAGCCTGTGACGAGTGGACTGCTCAGGTCGCGATCATCGGAGGCGGTCTGTCAGGTTCGCGGATACATGTGCAGTTTGCGCTTCTGCAGACAGGCACCGTCTGCTCTGCAGGCCTTGCGTGTGCCAAGTACCTGGTGGATGCTGGCCACAAGCCCATCGTCTTAGAAGCGCGTGACTGCCTGGGTTTCTTGGCTTGCACTGACGCCTGCAGGACGTCGCGCCAAGAGCACACGACGAGACTAGAAAGCAGCTTATCCTTCAGAACTTCTGACATGGGCTCTTCAGGTGGCAAAGTCTCCGCATGGCAGGATAAGGACGGCGACTGGGTTGAGACAGGTGCCGTGCCCCCCAAATGAGTGGCTCTGTGTTTGCGCAGGTGTACAGTGTAGATCCATGCCCGAGACATGGTTTCATGTCCTGCAGGCTTGCATATCTTCTTCGGCGCTTATCCGAACATGAGCCTTTTTGGCAGGTTATCTTTCGGAGGGCGCCACTAAAAATTCTGCCACAGATGCGATCTGACGGAGCCATAAGGATGAACCTGTTCAAAGAGCTCGACATCGAAGATCGGCTGCAGTGGAAACGTCACCAGATGATCTTCGCGATGCAGGCGCAGCCGGGTGAGGGATCCCCTAATTCCCACGTGGCACTTGCAGAATGCAGCGCAGTGTCTCAATATACTCTAAATATGTATATAAACATACACACACACACTCTCTCTCTATACATATACACGACATATACAAATATATGCTATATATATATACATATATATATATATATATGTAAAATAGTATACATAGTATGTAAGTGCACCCCAGGAGCTGCCTGGGGAGTTCACGACCTTTGACTTTCTCGAGGGCATCCCGGCGCCTTTCAACTTTGGTTTGTCCATCCTCCTGAACCAGACGCCCGACCACCAGCCGAGGGCGCTGGGGAGAGCAGCTCTTTTTTCTTGCCTTTGGTTTGTAGGGAATGGAAGAATGGAAGTAATAGTAGTTATAATTGTACCCCATCCCTCCATTCCCTACTAACCAAAGGTAAGTTTTCCGTGTGCGCATCCATGATACCCGCAACCAGGAAGATGCTCACGCTTCCCGAGAAGCTGCAGACAGCTCCGGCCCTTCTGCCGATGCTGGTTGAAGGCCAAAAGTTCATCGACCTGCAGGATGAGCTATCTGTGACTTGGCGGGTTAAGAAGAGTGGGGGTTACAATGGAAAGTAATGCTTCTCGGCCTGCCCAGGTCTTCAATTTCATGGAAAAGTACGGAATGCCTGACAGGACCGCTGTTTTTGGCTATGGGATAGGGCAAAAGCCTGAATTTCCGTCACCTTGGGCGAATCAGACCAAGACCTTGCTTGCTACATGCCAGGATCAACACCGAGGTGTTCATTGCCATGGCAAAGGCGTTGGACTTTATCGACCCGGAGAAGCTCTCAATGACCGTGGTGCTCACGGCGGCACTACATTCCAAGGAGGGGTGAGTGAGAAAGCTTCGCACAAAGACTGTCGTGCTGACTGCATTAACATGTCGAAGGCTGAGGATTCATGCTTGCATATCCGTTAATTTCATCTTACGAGCAAGATCACAGAGTCTACTCGTTTAGTTATGCGCCTATGCATTCAAAGATTGCCGCTTGGGATCGCGTTCAACACTGCTGCTTGGGATTCAAAACATGCTGTGTCTGCATTGTGCCTTCAGCCAGATGCCCGAAGCCCAGCCCGTAAGCCCCAAGGAACCAAGGAACGGTACATGGCCCCAGCCGGCACATCCAAGCCTGTCGTACTCACAGCCATGTACGATGCACGATGCGATGCGGCCCCAAGCCTGTCGTAAGCTGGTATCCGTATTCCCCGAAGCCCCAGGCACCGGCACCAGGGCGGTACATGGCCAAAGCCGGCACAGCCTAGCCAAGGTGCTCACGGCCATGAACCGGTTCCTGAACGAGACGGACGGCATCCCGACCTGTTGAACCGTGTTGTGCTTGCTTTGCCTCAGCTTGGTCTGCACATGCACGGCACAGACAGCAAAAAATCCTGCCACGCGTTTCGGAATCCCATCATGGGGACCCTTATGGATCTTGTGATGTCCAGCGAGCAGGCAGAGGAAGAGGGGTCTTTGGGGTCGAAGCTTCCGAGGCCTTCAGATGGCTTTCCTGGATGGCAATCAGACGCTGCGACTCTGCGAGCCCATGAAGCAGTATATCGAGGCAAGGGGTGGCCAGGTGCTGCTGAACAAGCCTCTGGCCAGCGCCTTGCACAAAAAAAGCATGTTGCTTCGCTGAGTCTGTTGCGTGTCGGGCGGACGGTAGAGTCCGATCTTTAGATATCTCACGTTCTTCTTTGTATTCGCAGTTGGGCGTCGGGCTCGACTGGACTTTGCCCAGGTATCGAGACCAACGAGGATGGCTCCGTGAAGCACTTCCTCATGCGCGACGGTGAGAAGGTGGTTGCAGACGAGTACATCACCTCCGCTTCCTGAACAAATTGGTCACCGGCTCAAGATGCATTTCCGCTCTCCAAGCCAAGATAAGGTCCCGTGCGACATCATGAAGCGCATCCTTCCAAAGGCCTGGTCCACGGATCCATTCTTCCGGCAGATCGACGAGCTGGAAGGCGTGGCGCAGCGCGATGCGGCGTGCGGAGGGAGAGTCTCAGAAGGTCGGCTTTTACATGATTTGAAAAGCTCCGCTGTCTGTGAGGCATTCCAGTAATCAACATCCATCTCTGGTTTGATCGTAAGACGCTCTGCAGCACTTGGTCTGCTTCCCGTGTCTGGAAGGCTGATTCAGGTTCTAGTGCTGGGGGGTGTCCGGACAGATTCTCCGGCGGGAATGGCGAGGCTCCTCAACGTGAACCATCTCTGCTTCAGCAGAAGTCCGCTCCTGTCTGTGTATGCGGACATGAGCACATGCTGCAGCCTGGTATGCAGAAAGTGAACGCAGGAAAGCCGGTTTTGCGTTGTAGTACCAGCAAGCCTATAAACACTAAACCACAGTATCCGTGCCTGCTTCTCGCGAGCATTCGTCTCGAAACCATACAGTATAGAAGTGCACCAAGTCGAAACCATTCAGTACCTGGCGAGTCACTTGTCAGGGTAAGCACTGGTGTCATGAGTCATGAAGGTCTTACATTGGTTCTGGTTATCCTGCTCGCTGCATTTGCGTGTGAGCCTGGATTGTGTGGACCCTTGCCTGCCGCGCGCGAGCGTTAGAGTCGACGTCGAAACCCTAAACCACACAAGGCTGAGCGACTGATTCAAGGGGCCAATCGTCCATACTGCATTGCACCTTCGTCCCTGCTAAGTAGGAGGCAAAGCCCTGAACCTTCGACAAGCCTGGCGGACTGTCTCATGCTGGAACCGAGGCAAGGAGTACGAAGACCAGGCTCGTAGAGTTTTCTTATGTTGTCTCTTTATGCGCCAGAACCGTCTGGCAAACTGGAAACAGAGACCCACAGAGGAGCACGGCTTCTGAAATTCGTTGGGTTCCCCGAAGCTGCCAGGACAAGTCGATGCTAGAGCTGGTCTTTGCTCCCTGCTCGCCAATCGCAGGTGGCAACACAAACTGGACTCTAGCATCGCATAGTCGAACTTGCTTTGCGTCTCAAAGACGAGTGCTAGCAAGCATCAGCGCGCCTTGGCCAAGAAAGTCGCATACTTAGGATGGGCAAGAGCGATCAGGACATCGTCGACGCCACCATGAAGGCGAACATGAGTGTTACTACTCTACGTCAAAATTTTTTTGGAGAGCTTGCGCTCGCGTTGGTCCTCGGATCTTCCAGTTGTTGCTGCTGTCGCGTCAGCGAGAGATTCAAGGCTCTATACGGCTAGACCCACACACAATAGATACGCAGGTAGGTCGGTAGGTAGGTAGGAGATGCATGCACACGCACAGGCACCATGCATGCATGCACACGCGCATGCATACATGCGCACATGCATGAATGCATGCAGACATGCTTGCATGCATACATACGTAATTACAGACATGCACACATACATACATGCATGCGCATTCGGGAGCCAACAATGCATGCATGCATGCGCACATACAGATTTGTCCATCAAGACGTGGATTTGAAAGTCAGGGCATGTGTGTGTGTGAGTGTGTGTTCTGTGTGTGTGTGGGTATCTTGAGCTGCAGGAATTGGAGCGCCTTTTCCCCACCGAGATCGGCCCGCATCTGCCCGATGGCCCGCTGTCCCACTTGAGTGATGCGACAGGTGTGTTTTCTTGTGCAGGTTTGCATGTAGAGACGTGGCGGTGTTGGCATGTTGACAGGTGCGTGGTTACCGGTCGGTCCGTTTTGCGCGTGTGCGTATTCTATGCATATGAGTGTACATCAACCTCGCCAAGTGAACATTGGGCTTACGACATCACGCTCGCACTCCAGCTTTGAGCTGGTCCCGCCCCAAGTGTTGCAAAGGCGGTGCAAAGCTCATCAAGCATGCTGTGGTGAAGGCTCGCCGCTGGTTTGGTGAATCCATGTGTGCCATTGTGTGCTATCGTGGATCCTCCCGGAGGTGCCTCGAAGTGTCTATGCTGCCATTCCGGGTCGCAACAAGTTCCGACCGTCCCAGGACAAGCGCTTTACGTGGACTTAGGTCATGCAAAAAGCACGAAGGGACAGGTAGGAGTTACGAGTGTGTTGGCTGGCTGGAACTGTACAGGAGACACCAATCAAGAACTTCACCCTGGCCGGTGATTGGACCAGCCAGTCACGCGACATCATCTGAAATGTATCTTTCTCCCATCTACGTGTTGGTTTGGCCAGCTCTAGTCATAATTGCTAATCGCCGCTAATCCTAGCTGTGAGGAAATTCTTGGGCAGCATGGAGGGTGCTGTTCTCGGCGGGAAGCTTGCTGCGGAGGTTGCGTCTCGGCGGCACGCTGGGACTAAGACCGGAGCGAGGGTTCTCGGCCCGAATGTGTGCTCGGAAGTGGCCTCTCCACCCGAAACTGTAAGGTCGCTTGCAGAGCAGCTGGCGAGCCCACGAAGGAGCGACGAAATCTCCGGATGTTCCCTCTCGGCTTCATGCAACAAGAAAGACTTAGGTGGATAAGCCATGGGAGTCGGACTCGTAGAAAACTTTTGCAGTGCCGTCCGCGGACGGGCTGTCCCTACAGGGCCTGAAAGCGATTGACGAATCCATCCTGGCGAAGAAGGACGAGTTCGCGCCTTCCCCTGGAACTTGACTCCTTGTGGTGCTTTCTGAATTTTTCTGATACCACGAAAAGAAGCGAAGTGCTCGTCCCCCGAGGTGCCCAAGGATCCAATGGGCGTCAAGGGGAAAACGCCCATCGCTTTCGGTGGTGGCGAAGTCCTGGGATCCAATTTCGCTGCTTAGCTGCGCACAAAGCAAGCAAGCAGTCTAAGAAGCGCGGCAGCCTGGTTCAAGCAGCTTGACTTGACTGGTTGTGAGGAGGACAAGCTGAGAAACCAGGAGGCTGTCTTGCTGGAGAATGCTTGAAGAGAAGTCTTCAACAGAAATGTACGGTGCGTTTAGCACTTTCTCGCTTTCAGTTCGGCCCGAGATATAGGCCTTGAACCTTGTTCATCGAGCGGCATTTCTGCAGCAAGCACTGTACAGTAACTGCCAGTTGTGATCCGGAAGTGTGTGCTTGATCAATCTTTGCTGCAGATGCTCGCGGTATCTTTTTAAGGCCGGTCCTCGGCCTGCCTCTAACTTCACAGGACAGTTTGATCTCCTCGAAGCCACGCGGACCTCCCAAAAAACCCCGGCCAACGCTGTCATCCTTCAACGTCGTCTTTCTCTCTTCGTCATAAACGTCCCATTTCTACGGATGACAGGTCCAGTGGCACGTTTCACGAGGCATTCGGATATGGATTTTCAGCTGCATGGCAGGGTGGAGTCGGAGTGGGCAGAGCAAGGTTCTCTGCTAGATAAGGCACAGCGCATACCTGAGTGTTCGAACCCCCTGCCACGCGCTTCATCGTCGCGCGACGATTGAGAAAAGAACGAGAGATTGTGCCAGTTGTTGATCACTTGCTTGAGTGACCCGTCACATGTGCAGCAGCACCGGCATCATCGTGCTGTGCTTCACAAGGCCTTCCGCACAAGGCTTGTCTGACACGATGCGCCTTGATGTTCTCAGCCGTTTTGGCTCGCCGCTTGGCCTGTCCGGGCCCTCACTTCCGGAAGAAAGGCGGGGAGGATGCAGAAGACTTGACGGTTTGCGGTAAAAAAAAATGCTGTTCTCCGAGTGCCTGGCAGGTGCAACATGACGCAGGAGGAGATGGAAGACCAGAAGCTCAGGTGCACACGAAGCATGCCGCTTTCTTGTGCTGTCCAAACGGCACCGTGTCGTTTTCCTGTTGTTTCAACCCTATGCCCCAAGCTCCCGAAGATTTCCATGGCCCGATCGGGCAGGTGTGCGCTCGTCCGGCAGCCTTCCAAAGGCAGTGTGACCACTGACCGATGAACCAATCAAGACAGTAGCTGGCGTGCGCGTGACCGTCGGTAACTCATGAGAGCGGACGCATTAAGAGGGCTTCCAATGGTGCAGGAGACTTGCTTCTGAGCCAGCGCACGATGGAGGTGCTCATTAAGTGGGTGCACCAAGTGGGTGATGTCGTTGTCGTTTTGCCGGATCTTGGCTCTGCAAATGCTGGTGCACCATGTTGCGGTCGCCAGGATCGCGCGTCGTGTGTCGAACGTGGCCTTTTGGCATCGTGGGCTGCAAGCTCGGCTACGAAGGGCGGAAGGGGCATGAGAAAAGATTGCGCGATAGCCCAGGTGCGGGGGGCAGCTTCGGGCCGCCACCTTGTGCTAGTGATGAGGGTGCCCCTCCGTTTCAGCATTTGTCTTCTTGACTGGAGCTCGGCGCTGAGAGGTACTGATGCCAGGGTGCTGGGTGTTGAGCTCAGTAATTATTTCGGAAGCCTTTTGAGGCTCAACTGCCGAACACCTGACAACTGTGACTGTAGGGCCCTCCAAGAATCATGCTTTTGCGGGCGCGGCCGGGCAACCCAGTGGTGCCGCAGTGCCTCAGATTCAGACCACCGCCAGCCGAGGCCAACGGCGAAGTCAGCGCCGACCTGGCAGAAAATGGTGGGCCACTCAAGCCATGACGGTGGAATTACTGTAGAGAGCAGGAGCTGCTTCCGTGGTACCGTGGAAATTTTCTGGCCGAAGATGCAACGCAGCCATGCGGAGGCCTTGGGGGATCTTCGAGGTGGGCGCTTGAGTTGCGTAGGCGGCCGCCTGAGCCTCGTAGCTATCAAGGCCAGGGTATGACATGAGTCTCGCTGAAAGGCTGGGGGAGGTACGAGCTGCAGATGCCTCAGATGCCTCCGACGGGCCCGGGGCGGCAGAGGCAGGGCACTCAGGGCACAAGTTTGGCCGAGGCGGCGCCACCATAGCGGGGAGCTGATCGCAACCTTCAGCCAGCGCCCTTTCAAGAGTGTTGACTTCGATTCAGACCAATTCTGGAGTTGGGTGTCAACTGAGCGTTGAGGACCCGAGCCGCCATCATCTGATGGTTTCGCGCTCACACCGTCAGGGTCTTGGGAAGCCTGCCGCAGAAGCAAGAACAATCACGATACGGGCTCTCAACTGAATCACGCGCTTGTGGTTTTGCAGTCGCAACCCTTTCCTTACTTTGGAGGATGTCATATAGACCAGCAACAGAAACACAGCTTCGTAACGTCATGACATAATTGACCCGCAGACCACTCAAACTCAGCACACCTTCAAACTGTGCCGAGCTCGTGCCTGCACGGCATAGCCGCCTACGACGAGCGGGAAATTGCAATTTGCCCTTCGCCATCCATGGCGAATGTGACGACCCTAGCAGTGCCTGGATCCATCCCACAAGGCGCTCCAGGTGGCAGGAACCCAGGAGACTGGTCCTGCCAATTCTGCAAGGCGGTGAATTTCGCTCGCCGCTTGCCGAAAGGGATCCACGAGCCACTGAGAGCCACCGAGAGCCCGTGCTTTGAGTTTCTGACATGGGAAGCCTGGGAATGGCTGCTTCTTTGAGTTTCGAGTCTCGAGGAAACATCTCCTGCAAATCCTGTGGTGCGCAGCGACCGATCGCTGGGTCTTATGGGACGCCCCTGCCCGGTGCAGGGCAGACAGACCCGTTTGAGTCACCCACAGGACGCAGATGTGTACTTGCTTCAGCTGTTTGTTTCCAACAGTTTTCGTTGGATTTGTGAGCCAGGACAGCCGGGAGACTGGAGCTGTCCCAAATGTAGAGCTGTGTGCTTCGCAAGAAATCCTGTCTGCGGCAGGCGGGGTCCACCCATGCCTGGCAAGTTCAACCTGCATCTTTCTCTCTCTCTTTCTCTCTCTCTCTCTTGTGCGGGTTGCTTTCCGCAAAAAGCAAGGTGCAATTGCCCAAAGCCTGAGAGCATCGAGGAGTACAATCTCCTCGCAGCCGCAGCAGTGGGGGCCATTCCAGGCTCTTTTGGGCATTTTGTTGCTTTGCGAATTTCCGGCTCCACACCAGTTCCGATTGCGGTGTATGTGTCATGGTTCGCCATCGGTGCTGCCAGGTGTGAAGGCGAGTGTGAAGGGCTATGTGCCACCCACTGCGGAGCTGAAGACGGACGCGACCTCTCCCTGGGCGAGGCAGTGGGCGGCAGGACCCGCGGGTGGAATCTTGGATGAAATGGATTCCCGATTGATTTTGGCGCCTTTACACGTGAAAGTCTGCTGCATGGCCGCCCGATGTGGTGTCTCGTAATCTCTTCGACGGATAGATCCGAAGCTTGACGAGGCATGTTCGTTGGTGAGACGAACTTGCCGGAATCTTTTCTGCAGCACATTCACGCCAGCTGCAGCTGCACCAGCTCCCATCGCTACAGAAGCCTCGTAAACTGCGGGTTCGATAGATGCAGTAGAAGGAGGTATGTTGTTATCTGGTCGGTGTGAGACTTCACTTGACAGATAATGCCTCAAGAGTGCCGGGTGCTTCTCATGATGGTCTTACGATAATCGTTGCTGTCGTATTGCTCTTATGGATGCGTTCTCACCCCGCCCCGAGGCCTGGCTGAGAGGTTCGCCGCCCGAAGAGAAAAAGAACTCTTCGAGCTCATCGGGCTCGGGCCAGGCCCGAACTGATGCTTCGAGGGGTTTAGGAATTAAGGGGAGCGTTCGCTGGCACACAATCCAAGCCCATGCTGAAAACGTGTGTCGGGCAATGTAGGGTTCATATAAGGGCTTATGGCTTGGGGTGACCACCCGACAGCACGTCAGGAGGCCAGGCTGCAGCAGGTTTTATGAGGGTCTTTCAGGATTTGCAAGGAAGCGGTTGAGGGATGCTTATAGATTATAACATATGCATTTAAAAAATGCCTCAAAGTTGTTGTTACACAGACAGACCTTTCTTTCAGGCGAAGAAGAAGCAGAAGACTGGTGAGGCGATCTCAGACTTGAGTGATCTACCTGCTATATACGATGGGTTGTGGTTCAATGCTTTGCTTCCTTGAGCCTTTGCTTTCATGAGAGGCCAAGGCAGCGCCGAAGAAGAAAGTGGTGAAGATCAAGAAGAAGTACTCGGGCTTGTCCAAAGAGGCTGGTCGCACCTCCGAGCTTATGTTGGAAGGCCCAGTCGCTCACGTAATCCCATGTCATTCCTGACAAAGGTGTCTACAACAGAGGTGTGGGAAGTTGGGCGTTTCGGGGTGCAGTTTCGGGTTGGAGTTTGGGAACGGCCCGGGGCTGTCTCAGAAGACGCGGGGAGCAGTTTCGGATCGTGAAACATCACTGGGGCTTGGAGTGTTCACAGCAGGGTGGGCGGCGGCCGTCATGGTATAAAGGTACCGAGATTTTCTTCACAGCAGAGAAGGCGCAACTGCCTACGCTGCTACTAAAACACAAGGGCTTGAAGCAGGGTAGGCAAGGCATGCAAGCGTCCTGCTCTTTGTTCCGCCCAGGCTGCTACCAAAACATCAACAGGGCTCCAGCGTTCACCGTACACTGCATGGTAACCTGGTGCGTGCCCTTGATTTGTAGTCTTCACAGTCCTTTTCTCCCGAGGCCTGAGGAAAACAATGGCTACCTGTTTGGCTCAAGAACGTGTGCGCGGTTCATGGCTGTTTGGCTGTAAACTACACGTATGACTAACGGTGACTAACGACCTCACACACGAGCCGTGAAACTCGAGCCGCAAATCCCCTCAACCTTCACGTGGTGGGCTCGAAACTGCTTATATTACCTTTGATCCGTAATCCCGACAAGCGATCCGAAACTAGCCCCACCCCTGGAGATGTGCTGCTTGACTTGCCCGCCTCTCATCCGTCCGACATGTCTCAGGAGGTTGTGAAGAAGAAAGCGGAGGAAGAGGAAGAAAAACGACAGCAGATGCGCGAGAGACGGAAAGGTCGAGCCACTTGACCAGCATAGGAGGTGTTGAGCTGCAGTGCAGTTCAGCTACACGAGCGGGCTGACTCTGTGCAATGGATAGGTCTAAGTATTAGAAGCTGCATGCTCTGCTGTTTGGCATGTGCAGAGCAGAGGTCATCAGTGTGGACTGAGCCACGATGCCTTGAGCAGAAGTTTGGAGTGGGACGTTTCTGCACTTATGGAATGTCTCACCAGTTCTCCTGCAAAACGGCCAGGCCCGTTTCTACGTTGGATTCCACAGTACCTTTGCCAAGTCACTTGTGATGGCCTGGACGTAGACGGCGAGAGTTGCAAGCTGCGGTTCCAAACTTGTTTTTTGAGCAGCTATTGGGACAGCTGTGGCACTGGCGCGGCTAACATCTGATGTGGTTCTGTCCATGTGCCAGTCGCCTCTTGGACGGCTGCTCTCGTTACCATGAGGGCAGTGCAGCACGCAGATAGCCTGATGATCGGTGAGTCGGTTGTCTGAATTAAAGTTGAGCAGCTAGCTGGAAACCAGCTGAGCCTGTCTTTGACGATAGGTGTGAGCCTGCAGAGCCTATAGAAGCTGGCTGCAGCAAATGTCGCAGTGGAGGTCAGCTTGGATGCTCGATACTTCCTGCAGCGACTCAAGTTTCCTAGGCTCTAGGGAAAGCCTGACCTCCAAATTCAGACTTGATGGGCGTTAGCACACAGCAAGTATGCTGGAAAAAGTTTCTTGCCAGCCCAATCCCCACATGCCAGCCAATTCTTTTGCATCTTCAGCTGTGGACAACCGAGGAAGCCAAGTGGGAGGTTCAGACAACAGGGACGCATGCACACAGCTCGAAACAGCATACTGTATACTCTCTCACTATATACTATATCCTATATTCCATACTATACTACACTATACGACACGAACAGGATCCGTACTTCAGGTTTCCCTTCAAAACGCTACGCTGAGTCGAAAGTGCCGCTAAGGATGAGTTTGGACCGCCTGCGAGAGTTAGGAGCTCAGATGGATCTTCTACAGTAACCTTTGGTTAGTAGGGAATGGAAGAATGGTAGCAATGGTAGTTATATAATTGTTCCATTCCCTACTAACCAAATAAGGTAAGTCTACAGTAAGCTGCGGCGAGCGAGGGCGAGCTGTTCTAGAAGGCTCACTGCCCTTAGACGCGACTGTTTTGTTGAAATCTACTACTGCATATTAGTATCTTAATGTTGTGCTGGACATCGTTAGATCGTATGGAAATGAAAGAGCCGAGGCTTGAGCGGCACTTCTGGGGGTGCCCTGCTCAATCGCGTCGAAGCTTCGCGGCCGTGGAGTGCCCATGAAACCCCGAGTCTTCGAGGCCCTGGAGACGAACCCGGGCGGGGGCCTTGCAGCGATTTGGTGCTGAAGGGGGGGGGGGGGGGTTCCTTATTATTGTATTATGTATCCCCAAACCCTATTCTGATTATGAAGGCCTCTATAGTGTACACTTCCTCCTCCTCCGACTCCTGCTCCACTATTGTGCTTGCCCCGGCCGCAACTTTGCAAGTTTTATTTTGCCGAGGCTCCCGTGCTGGGACAGGCCTGCCCCCGCAGCGCCATGCAGACGCGAGAAAGACCAGAACGACACTGTTGACAATAGGTAAAGCTTCGCGCAGTTCCAACGATGAAGTTCTGCGGAGGTTTGCGAGGCTCGATGGGGTCCCATACCAGCTTGCCCGCCGGAGGTGCGCACAAGCTGAAGTGAAGTTGCTGCCCACGTGGGATTTTCATGCAGTGCCGTGGTCTCCGTGAGGTCATGCGGGAGGCCGCGCGCATCGCGACTACGAAGGCCTCTGCTCTCAACCTGGGCTCGGAGCCCAGACGATTCCGCTCTTCGGCGCAAGACAGCGTGACAAGAGAGACTGAGGTAGCAGTAGCCGCCTCCTGCGTTTGGGAAGCACCGACAGTGCTGCAGAGAGCCCAGGTGTAGATGTAGCGCTGGAGAAGCAAGGAGACAGATAGAGAGAGAGTGTGTGTGTGTTTGTGTGTGTGTGTGTGCCATGGGACCGAGGGGAGCGATGCCAGCACGAGTGCATGGAGTGCATGTGACAGCCGAAGCCTCGGCTGAGCACCCGGAGGGCGGAGAGGGGAGATGGGGAGAGCAGCGACAGGCAGCGACAGCGAGCTGGAGGTTCATGCGATGCCAGGGACCACAGTCTTAAAGCAGTCTCTAACGTGCCGAGACACGTTTGAAGCGAGGGTGGTGTCTGGCAGCCCCTGCAGCGATGGAAATCTCCGCCCGCAGAGTCCTCGGTGCAAGGTGTTCCTTTGTCAGCCGCAGTAGGAATGAGCAACAAGCTTCTCACACGGATGCCGAAGTGCGCAGCGTGATGTTGTGAGGTTCGTGCCCATGTCAATCAGCGGCGCGCCGTGCAATGTGGAGGCTTGAGACAGACTTGCAACCAGGCTGTGGTGAAGCCCAAGAGCCCCAACCTGCTTTGCATGGTGTGTCTGTCTGTGTGTGTGTGTGTATGTCGACTTCCATCTGGCCCGAGCAGCAGCAGAGCCTCCGACCCACAAGTCAAAGTTTCCAGTCGATCAGCTCAGGAGACCTTTGAGTCAGTAGAGTTCGCTCTCAGCACGTGCATATCACTCGTACTCGCCGCCATGGCTTCTGTGGTTATTGGCCGCCCCAGAGAGGATGTGCACAATTCAGGTGCGTCGAACGCGAGAGTGCCCGCGACTCTGAAGCACTTAGTTTCACAAGTGGATCATGGCACGCCTACCGCTGTCACCACCATATTTGCCAATTCTGCACCTACTGCGTCCGTACCGGCGCATTCACGCCAGAGCATAGTTAGTCAGCAGTTCGGCAATATGAATCCTCACCACTTCAAGGGTAAGACTATTTGAGCTGCACATGTCTGCATCAAGTCCTCTTTCCGAGGCGGAGGAGTGGCTGCAGCTGCCAGCCTGGTTGAGAGGCGACTGCTTTCAACGGTACATTGATATCACCATTAATATCAACAACATTCATGTTGACAGCGCTATCAATACCAGTATCGGTAGTATTTAAGTTGCATAACCTTTAATACCAGTATCAGTATCAGTATTCAAGTTACATAATCTATATAATCTCGCACATCCACATGATACTTCTGTAGCACTGGGAGTTCTTTGAGCCTCTCCCCGACCCAGGCCGCAGACCGCAAACTCGCAACAGTTCGCGCCCGCCTTGGGTCCCCTGGCCACCGTTACCCTAAGGGTCCAAAACACCCAACAAGTAGGTAGTCTGTTTTAGGATAGTAGTTATTTGGGTCAGGATTTTGGAGCGTGTATGATTATTGGGTACTGCGACCCTTGGGGTTAGATTAGGCTTCGATCGTTCCCAAAGCTGCCGAGAGTTCATGTGCCTTGAGGCACACGGGAGAGTTCCGACTTTCTTTGACAAGCCCGTCGCGTGCTTGGACAAGATCCTTCTCTTCATCGGGGCCGTGCTGAGCTCGCTCCTTTTCGCCGTGCACAACATGCTGTCAAGCCCATGGGATTTGATCTATGTGGCAGCGGGATGCCTGCTTCTACCAGCCGCCTTGTCGACAATATCCGGTTTTGTAGCCAATCCCTCGGCTCCCTTGAAGACCACCTTGAAAGCAAGCCCTTGGTCCTTTCGAAGCCTGCAGACAGCTCAGTCATGACAGCACCCATACTGCTTAATGAAATCCTTGGCTTACAGCATCTTGTAGTATATCTATATATCCTTATATATATATATATATATACATCTATATATATATATATATCATGTATTATATCAGAGCTCCAAGGTCACCCTTTTCCTGATCATTCAGAGGAAAGCCGTGACCCAGCCTCGGCCCCGAAAGGACGACGACACTTACAAGGCGGGGACGCCCGCCGGGCGACGCCTTTTTCAGGGTTCCTGTGATCTCGTCACTTTTGCGGAACCTCGAAGCTCCAAGCGAAGCGACCCCAGTGTCTCAAACCGGACAGATTGCGAACCAATAACCTCGCCTGGCCTGTCCCAGTGTCAGCGCCGAAATCGGACATATAGAGGGCTTGTTTGCCTTGTCCGAACCGGACGCAGCCCGATAGCCAGTCTGAGGTGTACAGGAAATGGGCTCGTGCGACTTACGGGGAGAGCGACTCCACCCTTGCGGCTTTTCAGCAGCCAGGGCGTGTCAAAGAACCTGCCTATAGAGTCCTAGAGTCTCACAGATCATGGCGTCGAATGATTCTCGAGCTGGCAGGATCTCCTTCGCTTCCGCATCGAGGGAGCTCGGTCGGGGGGGAAGGCTCGGCTGGAGTGTCTTGGACCTGCGGGCAGCTGCCACGCTGCTGCTGACAAGGGCGGCGACAGCTGCGTTTGCTGCCTCGCCGCTGCTTGTCGACAGTTCGTTCCCACTTTCCCTGTGGATTGGAAAGTCCCCCCACAGATGAGAGCAAGCACTCGCGAGCTCAGGATTTTGAGGCAGGCGATGCACTTGCAATCCTTCCCTGCGGGCACATGTTTTGCGAGGCCGAGATAGGGTCCTGCCCGCCTCTCCAGTTGCTAGCCAGGATTTCCCAGACTCTTGAGCGTTCCATAGACCGATAGACTGCACGGTCCAAGAGTCAAAGCAGGCCTGTGTCGTGAGCTGGTCCTTCTCCGGTCGAGCGGCTTCGAGGCACTGTCCAGTTTGCCGGGCCGTGGCCCGGCAGAAATCCCAGAATTTTTCGAGAAGCGGTAGAGGGATTGCATTGAAGCGAGCCGTGGTGTGTGTGTGTGTGTGCAGAGAAATCTTGCGAAAGCTTGTGGGCAGGGGGCGAGGTATTCACGCCTCTTCGTTGACCTAAGGATTACCGGGCGAGACGCATAGAGTCAGCATAGTCGCGCAGTGGCAGAACTTGCGCGGCCCGATATTGCTCAACGGCCCGCTTCTCTACTGCTGTGCTGCGGGCAGAGGCTGTTGGCAATTCGGGAAGAGCCACATGATTTAGTGGGTGCTCAAATGAGCATGCCAAAAGAAGCTGCTCAGACGCACGGTTTTGAATTCAGCAAGTTTCTTGGGGAGCTCATGAGATGGAAAGACATCTTAGCAGCCTCCGCTTCGGTGCAAATGTTTGTCCTGGCACTCCCCGTGCCTAATTCAGTCTTCACGGCTGCGAAACATGATGCCGCAAGCAGGCAAATTTCGAAGTACAGGTAGTGAAGTGGCTTACACACGGTAGGCTGGCAAGTGTATATAGTTTGCCCAAAGCTGGTTTTGGGCACGGAAGCGTTTATTCATGACAAAAAAGTTTGAGTTGCATGTGCAGAGGCCACCGGGACCTAGACCTTGGTCCCATTTCGCAGCCCTTGTTCCTGTTTCATGAGCTCGGTTTGTTGGTGAAGCATCGCGTGTGCCTGGGCAAGGAACTCCGGGAGTCTGTGTATCAGAACTCCGGCCTGGATCCCCTGCGCCGAGCCCCCAGCCTTCCGAAGCTTTCGGAAAATCCTCGGTCCAAGAAACTTTCAGCCTTATGACTGATGTATTCTCAAGTCGGCAACTACTGAACCATTGAGCACATGGCAGGTGCCGAGGAAGGCTCCGCCTCCTCCTCAGCCCTGCTTTGATCGATTTGAGCTTACAGAGGGGGCTGAGGGTTTGGCACACCGATGACTAATCATTCCCTTTTAGGCTACGGAGGCCCGAGATTCGCAGCTATCAGGAAAGGAATCTTGATTTAGAGCGATTTCAGATCAAGGTCTGCGCCATCTGCCTCGGAGGCGTGACGGAGGCTTCGCTCATGCACATCAAACCTGCCCATGTAGCTGCAGCCGTGCCTTTTCGTATGAACACGACGTTTGTGGCAGGGTGTGGTAGCGGCAGATAAAGGAGTTTCTTTCACTGAAGCGACTAGACCTGCCAACTCTGATTCGAGACTTTCCAACAGACGCCACCGTCCGAGCGACTGGCCGGTGATACAATGACTGTCTGCTACCACAGGTGGTCGGGTCCGATGCGCCAGACTCCGATAGTACCGTCGAGCACTCAAGAGTTTGGGTGAGAGATCTGGTGGTTGCTGGCCTTGGAAGCTGCAGAATCGCCAATGGCCTCCGCAATTCAGACTTTCCTTATAACTGACGCCGGCTCACCATGCATTGCGAAGCTCCGAAGACATCAGCGCGGCGAAAATTGATGACCGAGCGGATTGAGATGTTTGGTAGGACTTACAACGGCTTCGCACACGATAGACTCCTAGGGCAAAGAGAGATGCAAACGGAGGTCCAGCGGGTGGTCCGACTTGCTTGGCACCGCCCTTGGCTCCAAGTACGCGCAGGGAAAGAGGTGATTTGGCATTTGCTACAGGCGCAGGCTCCCATGCGGCCATGCAATCCCGTCCAGCTTGTTGGCATGCGTCAAGCTTGTCTGGCTTGACTTGAAGCCTCGATGATAATGTGAACGGATCGATGGCAGGCTTTCCACAAGAGCTGCGTGCTTCCCTGGATCCGCAGTGGCAAGTTTGAAGCTCGGCTTCCCCCGGGCACAGCACGATCCTGTAACTTCACAGTGCTAGTTAAGGTCATGTCCCCTGGGCCGCTGCACCGTGTGCTGGGCTTACGGCTGGAAATTGCAGGTTGGTTTGTCGGTCTGCCGTGGATCATTTTGCGGATTGTTCTTGCGTACACAGACTTGGTGAGTCTGACGAGGCAACAGTGGTAGGCAGGTAGAAGTGGCCATAGACGGACTACTGTAGAATCGTAGAAGAAACAGCCAAAGACCTTCACTAACTCCATGCCTCGTGAGCCACCGCTCCTCCTACGAATATAGCTCTTTCTCGTAACGCTGCGAGCGACGCCATTCACAATGGTTCGTTTCTTCATGTGTCTCTTCTGTTTGTTCTCCCCGCGCGACGTCGACAAGGCCTGCAGCTGCTCGTCTGGGACGACGTGAGATGATCTTCCCAGCGCAGTCAGCTGGGAAGCCCAGTGGGCGAGTTTGAGGGACGGGCTGGGCTTCTGCACATGGACGAGGCAGGCAACCAAGCTTGTGAGATAAGTGTTTTGCATAACCCTACCTCCTGTCAACAAGCAGGTTTTTGAGCCTTGCATCACATGCGGACGGGTCGCGGTACTTTCATCAAGAAACAAGTACACTGCGCGTAATGAAGTCCTAGTATACCCAACACGGATTGGACCCTAAGTAGTGGCAGGACCGCCAATAAACAGCTTCACTACAAAGATGCCAAGGCTTGGAAACAGTTGCCGCCTGCTTCTCAGCTCACCGTGGATGCAGACGCCTGGAAGACGAGAGTGATGCTCCAGCTTTGAGCCGAAAATGGCTTGTGCTGAGGCAAGATGTCGTAGCCAAGGACATTCTTGGGTTCAGCTGGCTGCTTGAAGCCCGCGTTTGATTTGAAGCCGTTGCTTTGCATGCAGCTCCCGATGCTGAAACTTGAAGCTCGGTACTGTGTAAGTTACAGCCAGGCCATTGCAAGACACGCGACACCCTGGAGCGGGGAAGCTGCACGCCGCACACCCGCAGGTATTGTTGATCAGAAATTGTGCTAAGTATGCTACTGTAAGGCCCCTCCACATGCGCGAAAAGGCAATGGTCTCGGATTGGAATCACTCAGACTGGAGAGCAGTGGAGCCGCCCCGAAAGCCAGTTGTTCACGAAAGCTGCCAAGGGGGTGTGCGAATTGCAAGAGCTGCTGCACGAGCGGCCGCAAAAAACAACGCTGTCTCATGAAACTCTCGGATGCAGCACTTCAACCACAGCAGCCATCATGCGTGCGGCACCCGGCTAGCCGAATGTGAGGCAGCACCGGTCGTTTGACTCCAAATCCGACTTTCTTCGGCCGTCGAATGCTCGGACTGCAGGGTTGCAGGGTCCTTGAACGAGCATTGTTCATTTCCAGTCTTCGAGCAGCGAAGAGAGGACTCCTTGGAAGAGGGACTCTATTGGTTCATACACCATGTTAAGGAGCTTTAAAGAAGGAAACACAGTATTGGGACAGGAATGCGATGCAGATGGCAAGCTGTGAAGCTGAAGCACCGCGCCTCTGCACTCACCTGGCAACTCTGTCGTACTTCTGCTGCCGTTGCCAGAAGCAAGGGTAGTTTGCAAAAGTGCACATCCATGGTCTTGATGCTTCGAACATGTGCTCTTGTGGCGGTTGCTGCTGTGGAAGCCGTGCGGCTTGACACGGCAAGCCGCAGTGTGGAGCCGGGGGCAATCAACACTGTCCAGAAATGCGGCGACATGTCTATGCATGTTTCGGGGACCTCCGACGAGGACGGAACCATTGACGAGACTACGTGGTTGGACTCTGACATTGTCAACAGTTTTGGCGGTTCCTCGCTTGAAGCCAAATCAGTCCGACACCAATCTACAGTCTAACCAGGACTAGTACGGCATAGTACGGCACTCGGGGGGTCCCGTGGACCTTAGTGGCTGAGGTTACCCGATTTTCCAGCGGCAGACTTCCGACGGCAGGCGTCTACAGTATTATCTTGGTTGCAATCACATGGGGCGCGCGGTCCTGTATTTCGATGAGCTGGATGACGATGGAGAGCCTGTGTCCGGCCCTGAGTTTCTACGTAGGTCTAGGCCTAGGGTTGAACGACTACAATACAAGCTGACAGCTGACTGTGTTGATGCCGGGTCTGCTTACAAAATGGGTACATCTATAGATGTGTCCATATCTGCATGGTACTCAGCCGTAGTGGTGAATACTCTGTCGCTGAGCCACATCATATAACCTGCCCTGGTGCATGCTTGAATTTACCGTACTGCTGTGTTGTCTTTGTTTGGAGCTGGCGTTCCTGCTGATCATCATCTTTTTTCCATGCGGTCGCACGCTGTGTCCTGGGTTATGGCAAGTAGGAGGGCGCTTTACTTAGAGATGCGTTGCTTCAACTAGAGCGCCATGTGCCCTGCCCCCTTGGCCTCCTCCCGTTCTCTCTGGGAGTATTCATGCCCGAACCATGATCAAGTCCACCCGCGAGCGCAGAAGGTCATCACAGCTTCCAGACCCGAGCCAGCGTTATGTCCATGCCCGAGCGCATAGGGTCAGCATCCGTGCTCTGCGTCCATCCCTCAATGCCACAAGAGTCACAAGAGCTCCCAAGCCCAAGCCCTATAGCATACATCCTAAAGCGCATAGCACATGCGTGCCCTAGTCAGGAGTACAGTCGACACACAGCGGCTGCAGCACATGGGGCAGTACTCGTTGTCGTATCATGTCGTGCTGATTTCGCAGGAATCCATGCAAGCATCCGCACATCAGCCTGTCCGTCCATCCGTCCGTCCATCGACACACCTCATACATACATATATTAATGTACACATATTCGTGTACTTAGATACAAACGAAGTATACATTTACGTAAGCATGGACACGCACATGGGTTGAGGCTTTAACCACAACAGGACACCAACAACAACCACAACCAACTCTGCACAATCAAGCCACACCAAAAACAGTAAAAGAACACAGCACCAATACTTCCAATTTACCAAACAGACCAGTTTGACATTGCTACTATGATATGTTTTGTTCACGGAAGCCTCCGAGTCGAGTGAGAGCATAAAGTACGGCGAATAAGCACTACGCGCTTGCGTTGCGTATGTAGATCCTCAGGACAGGGTGTGCGAAAATGCAGCAGACGGTTAATGGCCGTAAAAGCCGCATGCACCGACACACACATGCACACGAACATATGGGACGTACATGTATGTGTACTGCATGCGTGCAAACATGCATCCATGCATACATGCCCGGAGTTACTTGCGTCGACCTGCAGTCACCACAAGATCATAGCAATTTTTGTAGTAATTAGTGATCTTGTTGCGACCAGAACTGTTGAGACTTGCACGGCCATTCCGATCTGCTGCGTAAGGTTCTAATGTCTACTGCTTTGCACTGTGACATGCTCATGCTTTAAGTTCTTGACGCTTGGTGATGTTTCCTGCGTCTTCTATCGTTAGCGGTTCAATAGGTAAGCGAGTGTACCCTTGCAGAGCAAATCACGCACAGCTACTACGGTCGGTTCATACAACTGAGGCCCGGTACTTTCGCAGTCCGTCAGCTAGAGATTGGACAGCCCCTGCGAGTTCACGTGGGCATGGACGGAGAGGGAGAGGAAGCAGTCGAGTTCTCGTGGAGCCTTCTTATTCTGGAGACGCTGGTGCAGGGCGTAGTGACCTTCTGGGATGACTCTGGAGTCAGGTTCATGCCGCTGGCCTTCAATTAAAAGGGGCAGAAAGAGCAGTGGCTGAAGCATGCTGAAGTTGGAGCATCCAACAGTTATAACAATGAGATCAACAACCAATGCTGTTGCTATCAGTTGCTGCTGTGATGCGGTCAGCTTCCACGCTGTCTTCGTCACGCCCAGCATTGCTTGGCGCGGCAAAACATAATGACAGTCATCTGAGGGACTTTATCGGTCCGCCGCCGAGCTCTACGGCGACAACGACATCAACACCAAGGACCTGGAATGGGCTCCAAGTACAAGGGTGTCCATGTTTTGTGGCTCTGCCCTGTTGTGTTCGAGGCCATAGGAGACGTGCACTTTGGACCTTTAGGTCCGTGCCCTGTTCATCAGGCTCTCTAGTAATCTTCAGACCTCGCCGGGTATTGCCGACTGTGAGCGTCGAAAAATCCGCGAATAACTCGTGATTCCTCATTCATTCTCGATTCTTAACTCGTTACAATGCCGAAGGGACTAGGAAGGCCATTGTCTGCTTCCCCTTCTTTGGGCCCGAGCATGTTCCACGAAGGACTATCCAACCGCAGTCCGCGTGGCGCCGGGCAAGGCGCAGGCTGTGGTTCGTCACCTCCACTCCAGAACGGGAGCTCGCAGAAGACGCGGAAGACGAAGAGAATCCGATCTAAAGCCTACGCCATATCATGTGGGCGCTTCATGGGAGATGCCTTGCTCCTTGGGGGGAGTCCCTCAGCTCAGGAGCCCCAGCGAAGCGGACTCCGCGGACCCGGACATCGTGAGGTTCCAGACCGGAAGGGTGCAAAAGGCTTTGCAGCTCGATGAGTCCCGGGAGGCTTGCTTGGCTTTGATAGTTCTGTTTGCCTGTATGCTTCTGCAGCAGATAGCAGTCGTAACAGTAATAGAAGTCGTGAGCAGTAGAAACGAGTAGCAGCACTCGTAGTTCGACTAGCATTATCGCAGGGCTACCGCAAATGATACTGATGGCCGCACTTTGCGATAGCGATTTTGGTCGGAAGATGCCTAGGGCCTAGGGCCGTGAGCCTGGTAATCATGATAACAGCAACTATGCTGTTCGGTGTCTTGGGCGAGTAGAGATTGGATAAGTTTCTCGTGTGCTCATGATTGCTTTCTAGGAGCCTTCGGACACGACGGCTGTGGATCCTGCTTCTCCCCATCTCCGCGGCCTTACCTTTTGATGCTTGTCAGCGCAGGGGAGGGATTCTCAACACTGCTGTGTCGAGGGAAAAGGGGATGACGTGATCGCCGCACTGAGTATACTGCCGCAATTAGGCTGATAACAAGTATTCGTGACTCCAGTTTGTTCGGATGTAGTGCTGACTGCGGCTGCAGGTCACAGAGGAGTGACGCTGGAAATCCAGGGTACGATGAATCGGACCGCCTCCAGCAAATCCGTCCTCAAGCCTGTACATCAAAAAGTCCAGGCACGCTCTTTTTTTGGCAAGCTTGGATGTGCAGAGAATGTTGCTGTTGCCTGTTGCAGTGAGTGCAAGAAGGCCAAGGCTTGCTTCAGACAGCAGTCTGCCTTCCAGACAGTGTCGAATTCCTCGCGTTCTTGCCATCTCTTGCAATCAACCACCGGGGTTTCTGAATTCTAAGATGATGCAGCGGGGCATCCCAAAGCAACTCGGGCTCCACGGCTACCATGTTAGTGCACTTTTGTCAGGTCCCAGTGTCCTTTTACACCAAGCTGGGGGGCATGAGGATCTACACCAAGCGAGCACACGGCTGCATGGCTGTAGCCGGACTTCATGTGAACTGCCCTCGCTGCGGCGACCCCCCTCCCCAAAACTAAGGGCAGCTGGACAAGATTTACTACCTGCGCTGTGATTACACGAGCGGTCAGCCCTTCTTGATCATGCGCCAGGGCGGCGATGTGCAGGTGGGCCATTGCCTCGAACATCATCGTGTGCAGTTTAGGGACGTTCGGGTTCAGAAATGGTGACAGACCAAAGGTCAGGCGCTTCAACATCAAGTGGTGGAGGACGACAAGCATTTCTGAATCGCTTGGAGAGCGGTTGACGCTCCTCGCCGACCCCACCTCCGTCCCCTATCCCGTTGTGAAGGGATACATCACCGTCACTCCGGACTGACGTGCAAGTAGAGAAAAAGACGTAAGAGAAGCACCGGCAGTTGTACAGCTTCTCACCCTGCTTGCCGGCCTGGTACTCGCAATAAAAAGTATACCCCGACGTCTTGCCTTTTAAGGTTGTCTGCAAAGTCTTAGAAAGCATGTGCCGAGGCATACACCTTCTTGAGTCCGAGGCTGGGGTGTAGAGCGAGCTTTCTGCAACCACAGATTGAAGTTGAGCGAACATGGGGGTAGGGTGGCTCTAAGTTTTGATTCCCTTTAAGGCCAGACCGCAGGGGTGCATGGTTCAGGGTTTAAGGTACTTGCGTGAGCAGCTTCGACATGATGCACCAGTTAACCGCGTGGATGTGGCAGGATCAGGTTTCTTGGCCTACGCACTTCTCAATTGGCCCGTCAAGGACTTGACGTTGCACAACCTGCCGAGCCTGCGCTGTCTCAAGTTTGTCATCAAGGTAATAATGAGTTCTTGTAGCTGATGATTTGCTGGTGTTCTGCTCTTACGACTTGAGAGAGTCTTGGAGAATCATGTGCTCGTTCCAGCCTCGACAACATCGAGGCACGGCATCGCAAGGACATGTGCAAAGTAGCTCTAACAGCGAAGGCTCGCCAGTGAATTTGTCAAAGGACCTTTGGCCGGAATAAAAGCAGTTTCATTCCCAGGTTGAGAGATGTTGTGGCAAGTCGCAGCCACGAGGTCCAGTGCTGACCCCTTTTTTTGCCCAGCACAGGATTTCATGCAAGAGCAAAGGCTTGGAGTTTAGCAGCAAAAAGCCCCAAGCCAAGCAGCCATGCATTTGCTGTTTCTCCGCGAAATCCTGCAGACCTGAAGCTTTGCCCGTGCAAAGTGCTGCAAGGTCACAGCCGGGCTGCTCAGAGCTTTACAGGGCAAATTCTTCAGTGATTCAGCAACCAGCTCCACATGTCATCAGATCAGCTTGCCAGCAGACTTTTGCCCAATAGCTGAGAGGCAACAAGGCACACAAAGGCCGTAGTTTTGATTGCAGAGATTTGCTGCGCCTGTTCCGCTGCAGCATGCAAGAGTCAGGGAAACTCCACATCGAGCCCCGCTGCACATATTGAGCGGCTGAATGTGTCGGAGAACTTTGCTGTGAGGATGTGGCCTCGATGGTATCAGATCTTCTGTAGGGGCTGGGCAGCCATGTAGCCGAGTCAAGTATTGTTCCAGCCGCTCAGAGTGCAACACTCCTCAGCAGGCCAGTCCCGAACAGCAGGTGCCTGTCGGCCCAGCAGCTTAGCGCTGGTTGATGTTGAAGCATGTCATAGTTACCCGGTGCAAGCAAAGCCTTAATGGTCTGGTCTGGCTTGGGACTGCATTGATGGTGACATGGATCCAGACGGAGTCTCGTAGATCGAAATGAGCGAGGCTCCGCTGGGACCTGGATGGACCTTGTGCGCCTTCCGTGCTTCCATGCGCTGGTTTAGGAGCTTTCTCGTCGCTTCGCTTGCCTCTTGCATTGTGCATGGTGCGATGGGGATGACACCGAGTAGTTACTGTTCTGCTGTGTAGTTGACGTAGATGTTGAACTGTAGCGTGAGCATAGCATGCCATGGAATCTCAACCCAGAGCCACGCCAACAGCCATAAATCCTGGCAGATTGCAGACTACGGGTACCACCGTTCCATTCACACGGCGTAGATTCGGATTAGCTTCCGCACACAGAGGCAGGCGGCAGGTGACCGGCTGATGGTCTCCTGGCTTGCCAGTGCTGCAACTGACGTGCAACACGTGCTCGATGCTTCAATTGCTCCTTGTAACCTTGCGCTGCCACGACAACCAGGCAATAGAGGACTTTAACGATACAGCCGCCTTACCTGGCAGCTCATGGACTGCTGAAATGCTGCTTGCACAGCGTCTGCACCAACCCCGCTTGTTTGCAGATCGCCCCATGTTTTCCACCATGTTAACACAGTGATGCATCGTTCTGTGGTTGGTGCAGGATTTCTTGTCGTTTCGACTATCGGTTGTTTGGACCAGCAAACTGTTTAACGTGAATGCTGATGTTGTTTCTCCACGGCCGTTGTTTTCCCAGGAGGTTTTGTGTCCGTGTCGCCTGCCTTCGCGGCCCAGTCTTGGAAACGGACACGTAGAGTAGAGTCTGACAGTCTGACCGACAGGCAAACAAGGCCAAGTCCGTTTCCTGACTGAAGAGTTTGCAAGGGCAGGTGACCTGGAGCTAGTTGTGTTGTTCTATGTTCCAGCTGGCACTTGGTGTCTTTTCCTTGCGTAGTTGGCCTTGGCAAAGGCTTGGGACCTCCTCATTGGCAGTTTTGAAGGCAGGTAGGCGCCAGGTATCCAAGCCGGAGGCATTCCCAAGATCAGCCCCCCGGGGAGGGACGAGCCAAAGCCACCACAGTTACCGGTCTTTTATATATACTTTGCTGCAATGGCAGTTTGTTGTGAATTTGATTGAGCCTGTGCGATTTGAGTCACCAGGTTGCAGGTTTTGTCTCCTTAGTTGCAATGCACGCAGTTTGCCCAGACTTGTACATACAGAGACTTCGTGGCGAAGTGTACGAGGAGTTCGTACAAGGAACCATAAAGCGCCAAGACTCTGGCGATGAAATTGCTCTTGGGAGTCGCATGAGGACATCATAGCGAAGAAGGCCGCACGTTGCAATCTGCAAGAGACCTCATGCTGGCCAAGACGAGCCTGTTGCCCCAATGAAGCTCAGCATCCTCTGGGCAAGGCCCTGGCTTTTCTCCTCGAGGAAGCCCTGTACAAAGCCTACGTCCTACATATCCCAACATGGACCGCTCCAATCGATTCGGGCCTTCTCTAGCCGTGTTTAGATGATACTTGAAAAGCTTTATCTCATGTGACTGTGGGACAGTCCTGAATCTGCCGTGAGCTTGAAAGAAACTGGGACGCATGCCAAATGTGGCATTAGTCCTCCGGACTCTTCCGGCATCAAAAAGACTGCGTCCGTGCTTGTATGCGCAAATGCAGAAGTTGGTCCACTACATGTGTCGGCTTGGTATGTGGTCGTACAGTCGGGGGTGGATCCGGAACCTGAAGAAGCAGCAGCGGCCTCAGGATCAAGAGAGAGAGACGGCGAGAGCGAGCGAGGCAGGGAGGGCTTCACAGTCGCCACGTGATAGAGTGCGGGCAGGTTGCCGAGACGGAACTCGAAGATTTCCAAACGCGAGTGCAAGCTACTTGAGACTCAGTCTGCTCCATGCGAGCCCCGCTGTGCTGACATGCTAGTCAGCAGCACAAGCCCGGCAGGGCAAAGCGGAGCGGCGCCTGGCAGGGAAATGTGCTGCCCACCCGATTCGTTGTGGGGCCTCAAGCCGGTCTTTTCGAGCACAAATGTAGTACAAGCGTAGTGCACGGAATGCTTCCGAAATTTCATGCAAAGAGTACAAACAGAAGTACAAAGGCCCCAAAGCCAAAGGTTTGCGAAGAAAATCAGCGCTCAAACGAAAGCATTTCTCGGAGAATGCGGTTCAACAACTTTAAAAATTGGAGCAGCAATTATCGAGTCAAGCTATCGCAATAAGTGGAGCAAGAAGTAAATGCAGAGCCACGGTTGGACGCCTGCTGAACTAGCATAGGGCAGACTGAGGATATCAAACGTCATCAATGTCATCATTGCGAATTCCAAGTCTGCCCAGACTCTAATCGAGGATGGTCAAAAGAGGACCGGCATGAGAAGGTTCGCACATTCGTGTAAGCGGCAACAGAACGCACAACAGATTCCTGAGCTTCCAGAGATTCCCATGCAACAACGTTCAGAAGAAGCATTCCAAAGATTCCAAGTGCTCCATATTATGCGGCTCAGAGCGACGCGACGAGTTTTTTGGGCTCATAGGACCAATTGCTGCATGGAGGCCCCTGTCAGAATTGAATTTGCTTCAATTCGTAAACAGCGGGCTCCCCTTCCAGGCGTTCTGGAAGTTGCCCAGCGTGGGCACATGGTGTGTCGGCACAGGAAGGTGACCGAAAAACATTTATCTAAACTCCAACCCTCTAAAGCCCCAATCCTAATCTGTCCTGCTGAACTGGACTGACAACAAGTTCGATCGGTTCGGTAGTTGTAATTGCTCACGCAACCTCTCGCGGCCCGTGCCAAATGCATGTTTTTAGGCTGCTCAGGCTTCTTGCCTGCTTCCAGAGCGGGGGTGGGGGGGGGGTGGGGGGGGGGATGATGATATGCATTGTCAGCTTCATCAATTGCAGCCTTTCCGGCTTTCAGGGGAGATGCCAGCGAATCACCTGAATCCGCTCTGAAGGAGCTGATTCAAGCCGGCTACGTGCAGATCCCACTACTACTAAGACTAAGACTACTACTACTACTACTACTACCACTACTACTACTACTACTACTACTACTACTACTACTACTACTACTACTACTACTACTACTACTCCTGCTACTACTACTACTACTACTACTCCTACTCCCACTCCTACTCCTACGCCTACTACTACTACTACTACTACCACTACTACTACTACTACAAGTCACAAGGGGATGCACTTGTGACTTGTTGACCTTTAAGTCCCCGCGGAGCTGTCATTGGCGTGCCATGTGGGTGACAAAAAAAACTACTACTACTACTACTACTACTACTACTACTACTATTACTACTACTACTACTACTACTACTACTACTACTACTACTACTACTACTACTACTACTACTACTAGGAGCAGTGCGACTTCCTGCACAAACCTCAAAGATCACTTTGCAAAAGACGCACGACTTACAAAAAACATCGTCTAAACCATACACATGCAAACCTTTGAAAGCACTGGCAGGCGTGTCACTTTTGTTACTACGACAATGTTCTCCTGCTGTCAACTCAAGAAAAAAAGACGATTCCGTGAACCGCATTTATAACCAAGAATGCTGGTATTCGTGGGACAAATGCACGATTTCGCGTGCAAAAACAACGGGGCCACCAGCGGTTGCGTGACCTTGTAATTGCCACTAACATTGTGGCCTTTCCACTGTTCAACCAAGATACCCTGCAATGCGGGCTTCGTCCTTGCTAGGTAGGAGGGGAAAAAATCTTTCCTTGCCCCCAGGCGCCGGTGTCAAAGACCGAAAAGCCGCACCGGCGGAAGCGTCTTGTGCGAAAGAAAAACGTGCTGCTGGTGGTGGAGGGGTAAGGGTTTACGTTGAAAACATTCCCGGCTGAGAGGTCTGAAGCTATCAGGTGTGAGGCTGTGCGTAGGAAGCCTTAGAACATAGCCAAGGCCGGCACATTCGAAGAGAAGCACAAGCTATCAAACTTGCGAAGCCCGACATCCTTTGCCTGAGGAATACAACTGACTAGGATCACAAAGAGGATGCACCCCCTTGCTCTTCAGTAGTCGATGTTGCACTTTGCAAATCGGAACACCAGCGTATACCTCCAAGGTGCGTGTAGCCACCAGTACAGTGCTGGATCAAAATAGGCAGGCTCACTGAAGTTTGTGTGCTCGCGTGTTTGGTTGGCACAGATCTTGGGATCGGAGACATTTGTCATTAGCGAGTGGTCGATCGTTTGATTCCGTTGCTCAGGGTCTGCTGTGAACAGTCCGGGATATCGTGGGGATCATCTGTCACAAGTGATGAGGACTCTCAAATCTCTCCATCAATTCCTGAGCTGTTTGTGTGCAAAACGGGATTGGGAACATGCATTAGCTTCCCTCGAAGGTATGTTTATGGATGAGCTTTTCCAGAAGGAGGGTTTTCAGTCTCCGTCATGTTCGGTTTGTTCGACATCGGAAGCTTCCACGAAGCAGGAGATGCCACATTCATTTACGCCATGTTGGCCCAATGTAGCACCAGCAGCATGCTGCAAACCACATGTAGTGCCGGCCGTCGTTCTACACACGTGCAGCCGCTGAGCAAAGGATAACTCGCATGCTGCAGGCTCTCTCAAGGCTATACCAGCAAGAGACAGCACCATTCAGGCAAACCATATTCCTGAATGTTGTTGTGCTAGGCTCCTGTGCCTGCCACTCACGCGATGGCTTGGCAAAGCTTGGGCAACGACGGGATCTCGAGCTCCTTAGGCGGAAGGGAACAAAGACTGCTTGCATTGTTCCCAACGTGTATCCTGCTGCAGGTGCGCTGCGAAAGGTCTTATGTGCTACTGCACCCGTGCATCCGCCACGAATGCGGCCACCCGCTTGGGCGCGCAACCAGCAAAAGGTCCAGGACGCGCTCAGCAGAGGCTTTTATTCTTATCCAGACAAGGGGCCGCACTGGAATTAAAACGTGGCCAGATATCAGGGGCGTGTGATCCCTGCGGCAGGACATTCTCTGCTGCATGTTCCCGGACCTGATGCGCAACTGTGCTGGCGAGGCACGTGTGTTGGTCCGGCATACAGGGAGAGAGGCAGCAACCGCATGTTTTCTCAAGTTCCTGGGCTGAGGTGATCGCCTGGCTCGAATCCCAAGTGCTTTCCCCGAACGACTTGCAGGCGTTCGGACTGGGAAGTCATTCAGGCATTCCCACATGGTGAGAACAACCAGTGTTTGTTTGTGCCAGGTGATCTCGCAGTCGTGGCAAAGTGTCCGGAGTCTGGCGGTGGATTTCAGGGCGCTGTTAGCTTTCAGTTGCCAACGCGCTCTTCCCAACGAGGTGGCAGTGAAGGTCTGGCATATCGTCGGGTTGTCTTGCTGTGAATTAATGCTGCTTCATAATCTCCTGCTTTGTAGGTCATCGGCTTCCTTATGCCTCCACAGCTGTCACTCTTGCAGAAGCGCTTGGAGAAGCTATCAGCGAGGGCGAAGGATGAGGCGCAATTGGTTTGCCAGATCACGATCAATCCTGCTTGCAGCATTCTCCTGGTGATTCCATGCCTTGATGTTTTTCCGGGCTTGAGGGAATCATCGCCGGTGCATTTGCAACACCCTATGATACCTAGTGCTGCGGAGGAGCCATCAGAGGCGCCAAAAAGAAGCAAAAAAGAAGTGAGAAAATACAAGAAGCGCATTATCAAGCAGGCGCGCAAGGCCAGGCCGGTGCTAGCAACTGTAACATTGCGCCGGAACCGCGCGCACATGGCATTCTTGCAAACGCTTACAGGAAGCTTCGCGAACGGGTCGCTGGGCTGATCTACGACCTGTCACGCTGAAGGCTGGGTATCGGCCTTTCGAACCCTAAACAATAATCACAACGACCTTTCCAGGCCATAGCGGGGACGCGAAAGCTGCATGCATAGCTATTGTGGGCTTGTAGGTGTACTCTGGCAGCCAGGGATTGTCACATACAGCGCACATGGAAGCTCTCGATTAGCTTGTGATTTCTATGGCTTGCAGGAGCGATTAGGTTCAAAGCGTCGTGGTAGACTTCCAGGTTTCGATTTGTTTGAAAGATGTCACTTCTAGGTGCTGGGTCCAACGTCTCGGGTTGGATCTCTACGATCTCGTGTTGTGTTTGCAAAATTCCGCTTCAGAGGCTTAGCCCTCGCCCAGGGGTTGTTTTTGTTTGTGGATCTCAGTTGCACGGTCATTAGACGTGCTAGCCCTCGGGCAGGCTACACCTTTTCACCACAAGTGCTGCTGATGGTGGCGTCGATTGCTGCGGTGTCCTCTGTATTAAGGGATGGAGTGGGGGGGGGCGGGGGTCCATGCATTTGGGGTTTGTTTCGGGGTTGGGTCTTAGGGCTCATAGGAGTTATAGGGCTGGGGGTTTTAGGGCTTAGGATTGTCAGGTTTTCGGCTTGCTATAGCCTTTAGGATTCTTTAGGATTTAGCTTGTGTGCGGGCTCTTTTGCAGGTTTTGGTGTTTGGGGATTCAGGGTAAGGCCTTCTAGAGTAAGGGTTTGCAGGGTTGGGAGTGTTTCGCTTGGGGGGGGGGGCTGGTGCGTGAAGCCGTAAGGTTTAAATGCGCCAGAAGAAAGAATCATTGCTCTGTCGGCCACCACATGCCGCGGGCCATCCCTGGAGCTCCCTATAGCCTAGACCGCACGAAGTCTTCCTGAGCCCCCACAGTCCTGATACACAGACAGAAAACCAAATAAATTTGGGTGTGTCACCATGGATGCCCTCAACCACCCCTGGAGCCCCGCTCAAGAGAAAATGAAAAAGAACAAAACAGCTTAAAGCGGCCCTCCTGCTGTACATGAATGGGTCAATATTGCAATTGGAGAAAGCGAGCTGTCCTTTGTTTGAGGCCGTGCTTGCGGTGTCCTTATACCTAGAGAATCCTTCGGCGTTTATTTTCGCCGCCAAGCATAACGGCGTTTATTTTCGCCGCCAGATACCAGAAACGCCGACAGTAAACAGAAACGCCGACACAAAAACAAAAGCGCCGCCAAAGACACTAGACTTCTGATGATTGAAACAAGACAAGATACATTCTTGATAACTGACACCTTGAAACCCAACCAAAAAGCTGAAGCCCTGAAGCCCTGACTGGTTTGAGGGTTGGGGCGGTTGAGGCTGGTCGATGTTTCAAGATTGGAGAATGGTTAAAGAGATCTAGGGGTTCAAGCTGGGCGATGTTTGAAGCTGGAGAGTGGCTAAGGCAACTCTAAACATCTTGATAGTCGAAGCCTAAGGACGAGGGTTGTTGCTTGATTGCGGGTTCGGGTCCGAAAGAGGGTTCGAGAGGCATGGTGGCTCAGAGCTGTTCAATCCTGTTCATTCAGAGAACCCTGAACCCCTGAACTTAAAGCACCCTCAAACCCCCACACAACCCGGCAGTCCACCACTCAAAGTGTTCCGTTCGAGAGCCCTGAACCTCTGAACCTTAAGCAGCCCTAAACCCCAACCCTCCGGCTCCATTTTGGCGGCCATTCGGTGCCGAGCTGCTGGTGTCCAAGCTGCAGCCGTGGTGTCCCTTCGGCTTCCTGTATCTATAATGTAAAGACCCTAAACCTGATATATAGGGGATGCTATACTTCAAGCCCGTGGAACACTTCAGAGCCGCAGCTTTCGGCTGGATCGGAGCTGTCGGTGCCTCCTGATGAGAGCTGCCTTTTTCAGGAAGTGTCTCTGCAGCACCCGCTTGCTGATCGTTGTCACCGAAACTTTGATCGATAGAGCACAGACTCGACCGATAAGGTCCTCTCCTTGCTCACACCCCCACATGATGGGGTTCGGGATGAGCTTTGCATTGGCCAGCAATGCTTGTCGGATCTCATATGCCACATGGTGGATGCCGTGGAATTTGGGTTTCAGCGCAAAAAACGGCATCCTCATCGTCAAAGCAAGCTGAGCCAGATGCTGGTAGCCCGACAGTACGGACATCAACCTCAAATAGAGATTTTGGGCACATGCCCTCCTCAGCCACAGACCATGTTTGTACATCAAAGTGAAGGCCTTCTGCGACTCCAGGATCGTCTTCTTCAGAATAGGAAACAAAGCAGCATGTGCGGCAGGCAAGTTGGGTCTTCTCAGCAAGATCGTCACATAGAAGCTGAGATATTCCAACAAGAGCATGGTATCCGAACCCTTGGTGTTCGCCCATGCGAAGTCGGTCAACCGTTTCAGATTGAACAGCGACTTCGAAAAGTATCGTACAGCTGCTGTCTTGTGGGATGCCAGTCGCCACAGTTTGAAATGGGAGAAGCAGCGGTTGAGCCTCGACTTGATATTTGCATCATCGCCGCCATTCGGATCATCGTAATATCCAAGGCGAGCCAAAAAAACCAGGGAGCCACAAATATCTCGTCCAAGCCCAACTTTGAAAAGATGGAACATGTCATATTTCAGAACTCTTTCCGGTGCATCGCTGTCGTGAGGGACATTGCACATACCAGGTGTCGAGTCCCAAGGTCGCTGCTGGAAAAGTGTCGAAGCCCAGGATGGCTCGTGAGCCAGCTCATCAAAAGGAATAGCGGGACTCGTGCCCGCCATGCAATGTGCACAGACACCATTGTAGTTCACAGGGCCCAAACGAGCATAGTATCTGTTGAGATAGGCGATTTTTTCAGCGATTTGTTTCATATCGCCAGGCCCGAAGAAAAAAGCAGCGAGAGCTCGTCAGCAACCTGCTGGGTCAGCTGCTCCAAAACTTCTGGATGGTGTTTGTAAACCCAATCTGGGAGGCCGAAAAGCACATGTCTGGTGAGGTAGGAGTGGCCTTTATTTGTATGGGTTTGCTTGAGGGCGGCCTCCTCCATCGGCGTGTACGGGCCGGCTGCTTGCTGGCCCGGAACAAACTGCTGCGGTGCCTTCTTCACATCCTCTTCGCAAGTGCAAGAAAAGTCCTCGGCCACGTCCCACAAACCTATCGGTGACTCGATGGAGGCCACCACGAAGTTGCCTCGCTTCGGGCCTTTGCCTTCATCTGAATAAAAAGCCAATGGAATCGTGGTCCCGAGGTCCAGCCCTCGATCGAACACCGGATGGGTGCTGTGAGTCTGCCTGTAAGCCATCCAGTAGGCCTGCAGTTGAAACTCCAAAGACTCGTTGCCCCCAGCGAGCAATGAGCGATTGCGTTTCAAGAGATACAACAACCGGTCTTGCACTTTTATAAATGCAGTCTCAGCTTTCTCTCTGTCCTCCAGCACGAAGGTCTTTTCCGTTATTGGCACAGGCAAAGATAAACCCCAGTGTTTAAAGAAAGTGTGACAATCTCTCTCCTCGTTCGGGGCCTGTCTCCGTTTCTCCTCCGGCTCGTTGGGGTGCTGCATTTGTCGGAGACACCGCTTGGTGTCCTTGGCAGTGGCCTCGGCAGAGTAGTTTTCTTCGACAGCGATTAAAACAAAACAAACACAATCTTTAGGTTCGTTCTTGCGGGCTTGGAGTGTAAAGAATTAGAATAGGGGGATGATACCATAACAGCCTAAGCTCTAAACCCTTAGCCGGGAACCTGTTGACCGAAGCGGATCCAACTGGCCTTGGGGCCCACTGGCTGCATTTGGGGTTGCTTTAGAGATTGGGTTTGGTTGGGGATTTTCGTTTCGTGTGCCTGGCTTCGAGCTACTGATCCTCAGCCCAGGGCCCAAATCCTATACCCCAGAATCCCTCAGAAGCCCTTTGGCTAGCAAGAGACCACAAGGTCGGGACTGAGGTGGTTTCCTTGAAGGGTAGAAGTTTGGTATGTTGTATTTGGGATTGTCGGGATCAGGGTTTTAAGAGTTTACGGCCAAGGGTTCTTTGGTGCGGGCTTTCAGAGGTCTTGGCTTTTGCTTTTGAAAGTACGGACTCTGTCTTGACATTACACAATATATTTGAACCGAGGGCGGGATGTAGAAACTTCAAAGCTAAATTACTCTTTGGGGTTTCGGGCCTCGAGGGCTTGCGGCTTTGGGCTTTGGGCATGGGTTTCAGGCCTTTAGGCTTTGGGGCTTCGAGGCTTGGGCCGCTGCCAACATGGTCTGTTGTTACTCCTGATATGCCAATTGCTTGGTGTAGGAAACCCCAAACGTAATCATTATCATTTGGGTTTCGGGTCTACAGGCCTCAGGGATTTGGGGTCCGGGTTTCAAGGTTGGTATTCTTGGACACACAGCAGCCAAGCATGTGTCTGCAAGGAAGAATGGACCTGCCTAAACCCTAAAGCTAAAGCCTAAACCTTTAAAACCTAAACCCTCAAGCCCTACATCCTAGCTTCGCCGACCCTACCTCATCCGAGGACCGAGCACCCTCACCCAGCATCTCAGCATATTGAGCTCCTCGGCCGAAGTTGCCGGCAGTCTCATCACCGGAACCTGGCGTGATAGAGGATAGGATTCGTGTTGGGGATTGAACTCGGATGTCGGTGTAGCTTCTAGGATCGGGCCTGTAGGTCATAATGCCGTAGTTTGGGGTTTTATCGAGTGGTCCACAGGGCATTAGAGATTCGACCTGTAGGCCATAAGGCCGGTTTAGGGCTTCAAGGGTTTTGGGCTTCAGGGCTTTAAGGCTTTAGTTGTTTTGTTTTGGTTTTTAGGGCTTTAGGGGTTTGGGCCTTTAGGGGTTTCGGGCTTTGGGGGTTTTGGGTTTTAGGGCTTCAGGGGTTTTGGGCTTCAGGGCTTTAGGGGTTTGGGTTTTGTGTTTTATGTCTTCAGGGGTTTGGGCCTGTAGGGGTTTTGGGCTTTAGGGCTTTCGGGGTTTGGGCTTCAGGGCTTTAGGGGGTTTTGAGCTTTAGGGAGTTGGGGCTTTAGGGATTTCGGGCTTTACGGTTTTAGGGGTTTTGGGCTTTAGAGGTTTAGGGGATTGGGCTTTTCGGGGTTTTGGGCTTTAGGGTTTTAGGGCTTCTGGGGTTTTGGGATTCAGGGCTTTAGGGGTTTTGGGCTTTCGGCGCTCACACTCGGACAATGGGCTTTACTGTTTTAGGGCTTCAGTATTCAGGGGTTTTGGGCTTTAGGGGTTTCGGGCTTGAGGGGTTATGAGCTTTACGGGCCTGTGGGTCTTTAACTTTAAAGCCGTTGCTGCGGGTTTCTCGAGCGGGGTATGGCATTGGAGGCTTCAGACTCGAGCAACCTTTTGGGCTCGTGTGGGCCATGCACGACGGGCCTTTGGCCCAGCGGCTTGTCCAAGCCACTCTTTCATAGAGCTCAGTGCAACTCAGCAAGCTTTTGTTGGAGCTACTGCCGCATAGCGAAGGGTTGAGGGTGTAGGGCTTAGGGCATTAATACCATCACCACGAAGTGCAAGCTGAGCTAACCTGGCACCCTACTTCTTGCCCCGTTTGGGCGGCTTCTGTTCATCCTCCTCATCATCATCATCACCTTTTCTCTTGGGTGCCGCCTTGCCCTTCGCTGCAGCCTGCTTTGGCTTTGCTTTCACTTTCGGCTCGGTCTTCGGGGTGCTTCCGGCGTTCGCCGGCATCCTTAATGCACAACAAGGAATGCTGCACATATTAGTGAGTAGCACCGATGCAAGGCCACATGCAAACGAAGTCTTTAGGGGTCGAGGGGCTGAGGGCTAAGGGTTTAGGGGTTAACGGTTCAGGGTTTAGTTAGGGCTTAGGGTTTATGGGACAAGCGGCTTGATGTTCTTGGAACGTTCGAAGATCATCTCAGCTTCGACGGCCCTTAGCATTGGTACAAATAAGGAAGGTTTGGGTTGAGCTCTTGCATGTTTTTCCAGCCACTCACCGAGTTGCCTCGTCTTGGCGATCTGGAACTGGGCTCGCATCTTCTTCTGGTCCCTTGGCGGGATTAGTGGGTTGATGGCAGCTGACAAACATGCATACCCCAAAACCACATCCTGATCAACAACAAGCACACTAATCTGTTTGTCGAGGCTCTCTTTCGTGAACCCAACAGCAACCCCGTTGCTTAGATCGTCGTGAGCTCGTCCTCCAGCTCGGCGAGCTTCCCCAGGATCGTTTTCAAGCTCTCCTTGTACCTTAGGTTTTGGGGTGGCACAGGAGGGCAGGTTGATGAATGTAGTCACACACGACAATTAGTCGAGCTGCTTGACCTGTGAACTCGAGAGAGGCATGCTTTTCTCCATGGACTCGAGTTTTAGGAGAACCGGTACGAGTTTCGAGCTCCGTTTCTGTAGACATGCAGTGACGAGCAGCAGCACATCTTGAGGTCGTTTGCCAACCTCTGGGAACATCACTTTCTTGAGTATTCTGCTGGCCTCTTCTCCATCATCGCTGCTGTCCTCATCGGACTCATCTCCTGGCTGCAAGTATTAGGGAGGGCTTCGGGGTTTAGGGTTTAAGGGAGCTAGTTAGAAGCTAGGTTTGGTAGTACTGGGCTTCCTGGGGCTCACGAAACTCGCGAAATCCACTTCCTATACTTAAGAATCAGTAACAAATCACCCGAAGCCCCCAACCTAGTCTTCTAACCCAATACTCGATTGAAGCCTAAACCTAAACCCTTAACCCCTAAACCTAAACCCTTAACCCCTAACCCCTGGCCCCTAACCCCTAAACCCTAAAATCCTAAACCCTACAACCCTAAACCCTTGCTTCAAAGGGAATGTAAAGGCCCGGGTTGAGGCTATTGGGGTTGTGCTTCGCTTAAGGCCCGGCGTGAGGCTATTGGGGTTGTGCTTCAAAGGCAATGTAACTGTAAAGGCCCGGCGTAAGGCGATTGGGGTTGTGCTTCTAACATGAGAGAACGATTGCCGGAACTTGGATTGAAGCCTAAACCTGACCCCTAACCCCTAAACCCAAAACCCTTAAAACCCTAAGCCCCCAAAACCCTAAACCTTACAACCTAAACCCTTGCTTCAAAGGGAATGTGAAGGCCCGGCGTGAAATAACACGATAGAACGATTGCCGAAACTTGGATTGAAGCCTAAACCTAAACCCTAATCCCTAACCCTTTTAAACCCTAAAACCCTAACACCCTAAATCCAGCTCCAAGGGCCCAGCCACACAACGGGGTGTTGAAAAAGTACAAGTACTGCTTCGTGTATCGATAAAGGCACAAGTCCTGGTAGTATTGGTAGTGCTGATTACAAAATGCAGTCGCAGCAACGGCGGCAGGAGCAGCAGCAGTAGCACAAGCATTTGCAGCAACATCAGCAGCATCACTAGCAGCGAGAGTAGTAGGACTAGTAGTGCCAGTAGTGCTGGTAGTAGTAGTAGTAGTAGTAGTAGTAGTAGTAGTAGTAGTAGTAGTAGTAGTAGTAGTAGTACTAGTAGCAGTAGTAGTACTAGTAGTAGTAGTCCTAGTAGTACTAGTGGTAGTACTAGTAGTAGTACTAGTAGTAGTAGTAGTAGTAGTAGTAGTAGTAGTAGTAGTAGTAGTAGTAGTAGTAGTAGTAGTAGTATAAGTAGTAGTAGTAGTAGTAGTAGTAGTAGTAGTAGTAGTAGTAGTAGTAGTAGTAGTAGTAGTAGTAGTAGTAGTAGTAGTAGTAGTAGTAGTAGTAGTAGTAGTAGTAGTAGTAGTAGTAGTAGTAGTAGTAGTAGTAGTCGTACTAGTAGTAGTAGTAGTAGTAGTAGTAGTAGTAGTAGTAGTAGTAGTAGTAGTAGTAGTAGTAGTAGTAGTGGTAGTAGTAGTAGTAGTGGTAGTGGTAGTGGTAGTGGTAGTAGTAGTAGTAGTAGTAGTAGTAGTAGTAGTAGTAGTAGTAGTAGTAGTAGTAGTAGTAGTGGTAGTGGTAGTGGTAGTGGTAGTGGTAGTGGTAGTGGTAGTGGTAGTGGTAGTGGTAGTGGTAGTGGTAATGGTAATGGTAGTGGTAGTAGTTTAGGGTTGTGCGGGGCACTGATGACCCCAGGAAAGCCTTTGGCCGCTGCACTCTCGTCATCGCCGTCGTGCGGGAACTCCTTCATGGCCTCCTCTGGATCCTGGCCGTCTCCCTGATCCTCACCTTCGAGAATCTCGGCCACAGTGTGCCTCTTGGTTTTCCTGGGCAAGGAAGCTGGGACAGAAGTTCGGGGCTACACACAAAAAAGATTCCACACATAATGTAAAACCATGTCACTTGTTGGAGCCCTTGACCCTCACAGCCACCCAGTACATCCACTCATCGCAGTATTCAGACTTCCTCTGCAACAGAGCAGCAGCAAAGAAGTTCGCACGATGAGCCTATGTGCAGTGAATCGAAACACGACAAGTAGAATCAATCTCCTCTTCCATCCGGGCCGTTTCTCACAGCTTCTCTTGGCACCCTTGATCTTCTTCCTCGGCTAAGGAACAAGGTAGTGATAGGGTTTTGACTTTAGGTTTTCGGGGTTCAGGGGTTTAGGGTTGTAGGGTTTAGGGTTGTAGGGCTTAGGTATGATCATCTAAGACACTCGCTCCAGCCTTTCTCTTCCATTTCCTGTTCTGTCAGGAATCGAACTCGGTTTCCACCGATTTCTCGTTGATCTCTTCGTACTTTCGGTTGATTCTCTTCGAGAAGAGGACCTGGCTGCTTAGTGGGAGATTAGCAGAGAAAGTATGATATTGTATCGACAAGGTACCATAAACGAGACAGGCAAAAGGGGTCGCAACCACACTTCTCGAAGCTCCGGTAGACTTGCTCCCTAGTTTCGAGGATCTTGTAAGTGTTGATAACATCCTGTGGTATCTTGTACGACCCATCCTCCCTTGGCGTACACAACCGGGCCAGCCGTTTCATCAGGGTGGCTTTGCTCACCTGTGCGGGAGGGGCGACGGCCTCATCCTCCTCTCCTAGACAATACTCATCATCCTGGTCCTTCGTCTGGCCTGGCCTGGCTTTGCTGTTGGGAAGGAGTCGTTTGGCCTGGGCTTTGGCTTTTGCCTGGCCATCCTGGCCAGTTGCGGCTTGCTCCGGGGTCTTGGTTTCATTGGGCACAAGGGACTGGCTCTGGGCGGCCTGGCTTTCTGCGGGTTTTTTGCTCTCAAGGGACTGGCTCTGGGCGGCCTGGCTTTCTGCGGGCTTTTTGCTTTCAAGGGGCTGGCTCTGTGTGGCCTGGCTTTCTGCGGGCTTTTTGCTTTCAAGGGACTGGCTTTGGCTGGCCTGGCTTTCTTCAGGCTTCTTGATTTGAACAGGCTGGCCGGTCTGGCTTTGTGGCTGCTGGGTCTCGGGGGCCGAGTCCTGCACTGTGTCAGGGAAGGTTTGGCGGACAGGCGAAGTTTGCTCGCTTGGGGTGTGAGGCGGTGGCAAAGAGGAGAACTGCTGCTGGGAGCCCGTCTGGGAGGAGTGCCAGGAGGTGCCACGTGACGGACCATCCTATGTCGACAAACAACCAACACTGTATTCAGCTCAAGAACAAGACACACTCATACAAGCAGGTCCTTCTTGCTGGCCGGCTCCAAGCCCTGGGCCTTCATCTGAGCCTGGGATCGGTTACAATGGGGGCCCATCAAGGGAAGAAGCCTTCGTGAATGCATCCCACACATTTGGTTCTACTCAAGCCAGAGCACCAAAAGGGCCTCTCTCTGGGCCAAAAGGCTGTCCATGCAGGGATCTCCCTCCATGGCTCAAAACAGCAGAACTCCAAACCCTATGTTGGGCCACAAAAGCCTGCACAACACAGGTCACAGCTGATGCTCTGCTGGGGTGGGGGACCCATCCCGGCTATTCCCGCCCTTTGGACGGGCGCGGACGCTGCTTGGACGGGTATTCGCCGGCAGCCGGCAGCCCAAAATGTAGGAAATCCCGGCCAAACCCCCTAAAACCAGTAGTAGGGCCTGCAAAACTCCGACCAACCCCCAAAACCAGTGGTAGGGCCTGCAAAACTCCGACCAAAGTCCCAAAACCAGTGCTGAGGCCTGGACAACCCCGACCAAGCCCCGAAAACCCGTGGCGGGGCTTGCTTCCCCGATGTTCATGTTGCTCGCTCGGCCCCCTTTCTCTGTCACTGTCTGTGTCATTTCATCACTTTGCCCTCTCTCTCTCTCTCTCTCTCTCTCTCTCTCTCTCTCTCTCTCTCTCTCTCTCTCTCTCTCTCTCTCTCTCTCTCTCTCTCTCTCTCTCTCTATCCCTCCCTTTGCCCTAACACTGTCTGAGTGCCTAAATAATTACTTGTCAACACAGTCATGCAGTGTCAGCAACATAGCATCTTCTTTTGCGGCACACCAGGCAAGCTCCGAACCTCAATCCATTTCCTCCAAGAACTTGCGTGCAGCAGCTTCTGCCCTATGCAAGCATGTCGGCTTGTGCTCTCCAGGTCTGTCTTTGCAAACTGAGCAGCAGTGGATATGTGGAGGAAAAACCTTACGATCACACGTCATGCAGTCTCTAACCGGCTCCAGTGCAACGATAGCAGCATTCATCAACGAGCATTTCTTGCTATGACGTTCGTTCTTTCGACAGCCACGACAGTAGTAGCGATGCAGCCCATCCACCAACCGTGCACAGCCTTCTTTCGAGCAGACTCTTTGATCGTGGTTTCCATTGGATCCGACTGCTAGGGCTGCTAGGGCCGCCATACTGATTGCTGCGTAGTACCGCACCTACAATGGAATGTAGTGGAATGCTAAGCTAGCTAGCACCTAGGACCTAGAGTGGAATACGAAACTAGCTCTTTGACAAACCAACACTGATCTTTGGACTTCCCAGGCAAAGCGTGGCGACTTCGGAGCCCGACTTGCAGCTTCAGTCGGCCAAGGGATCTAGGGTTAAGGGTTTTGGGTGCTTCAAAAAGAGAGAGCGAGAGAGAGAGAGAGAGAGAGAGAGAGAGAGAGAGAGAGAGAGAGAGAGAGAGACAGAGAGAGAGAGAGAGAGAGAGAGAGAGAGAGAGAGAGAGAGAGAGAGAAGGAGAGAGAGAGGTCGACGGAGAGAAACAGAGCGAACTCACAGGATTGAATTTGGCTGAAATGCCTTCGTGTTGAGGGTCTGGGGTTGGGCTGGAAGGCTTTCGGGATTAGGGGTTTAAGGTTTAGGCTTAAGGCTATTGGACTTCGAAGTTTGGCATTTGGGCTTTGGGAGTTGTGCAAAGACTTGGTAGTTTCTGGTTTCACATTCACAAGCGAGATAAGCCACTTTCATGGATTAAAGGTTTAAGATCTTTGACTTAGGTTTTGGGTAGATGCTACAGAACAAACACCGAATCCCCAAAATCCTTAGATTATTGCGTACAGAACTTGAACCCTTCTTGCTGCAAAGGCTTGGGATTAAGAAGCCTAGGATCCGGGATCACAAATAGAGCTTAAACCACATAAACCCCTAATATCCTGTAATGCCAAATAGTTGTTCTTTGGGGGGCTTCACTCGTGTGCTTCAGGATGCAGGGCTACAACTTGAACCTGGAGACCTCAAGCCCTCTAGATTCTATGCCGCACAACCGAAGGAGTTTCAGGTTGGGGCCTCCGACAACCAATACCTGGAACACCCCCCTTCTCAGTCTGAAATCGCACAAAGATAAAGGCAAGTATTCGAACCCCAAAGCCATTTCGGCGCTCACACAGGGTTTAGGGTTTTAGGGTTCAGGCTGAGGGTTTGGAGTGCTAGATCGAAGAAAGCTACCAAAGCCCGTCCCAAGCCAGGCCACAATCTCAAGCGGCAAGCCCCACGATCCTCAGACCCGCCCCGGAAACCCCAAGCACCTTAAACCTTAAAGTAACCTAAGCCTTCCAAACACGTAAAACCTGAAAGTAACCTAAGCCTTCGCACTCGGAACGAGAGCATCTTATCTTCAATATCTATGCAGAGACTTGGCTTCAGTATCAATCAATGCAGTCGCTGGTCATGAAGACTCACTCAACTTTTGTTGCTGCCACGAACATACTGCATCTCTCGCCATGACTCTTGCTTCCTCTAAAGGGCAGTGTTTGGCGACCCAGCAAGCATAACCCGGTGCGTGCAGGTAGTCACTCCTGAACACTAACTTAAGCACAGCCCACACTCGCCCCTGGAAAGCAGACACCCGTCAGGGGATCCTAGTTGATCCCAGAGAGTTGCACTGGAACTGAAACACAAAAGCAGGCCCGAGTCGATGCTATGACTCAGGATCACTCATGTAGCCGGCGGTCGGATCGTACCACGGAGCCTCGGATAGGGTGGCATAGTTCATGGGAACTTGTAAGCTTTAATTACAATTGAAACAGTTCATTGCTCTAGACGGGCGGCTTTAGTTGTCAAGGTTGTCCAGAGCACCATTTGCTCTCTGCATTTCCAACCACTCAAAGGCAACCTGCTGTGCCTTCGATCTGAAGTGGGGCTGTTCCTCCTGGATCAGAATGGGCCGGCAGTGCTTCCAGAAGAGATCCTGCAAGCAGAACATAAATGGGTTTCGACTTAAGAGAGCTTAGGGCGTAGAGGGTGTTAGGGTTTGGAAAGGTCTAGGGCTTGATGATTCGAGGCCTAGAGGGTTTAGGAGGATTGTGGGCTTTGAGTATGATCAAGGCCTTAGCCAGGAGTGCGTAGAGAAGCATTAGAATCAGTCGAAATTCAGGGTTTTTAGGTTTCTCCGATTAAGCAGCGATTTAAGTTTAGGGATTTAGGGGTGTGTGGCTTTAAAGTAAACTTTAGGGTTCAGGGCTTCTCGGGTTTAGGTGGGACTAGATTTCGGCTGGCAATCCTCGTGCTTAACAGGGAAACGGAAGTGTTGGCGAATCACGGCGTTGAAGGCATCCCGGATGGACGTCCAAAGGCACTTGGGGTCCCCCTCGGTTGGCGGCTCGAACCTTCTGGCGAACGTCTTTTTGAGCGGAGGCTTCGGCTCGTTGCCCTTCTTGGCAGGCTTCGGCAGTGGCTCGTCGTCGTCACCCTGCTTGCCCTTCTTAGCAGGCTTCGGCACTGGCTCGTCACCCTGCTTGCCCTTCTTCGCAGGCTTCGGCTTCGGCTCGTCGTCACCCTGCTTGCCCTTCTTCGCAGGCTTCGGCTTCGGCTCGTCGTCACCCTGCTTGCACTTCGTAGCAGGCTTCGGCTTCGGCTCGTCGTCACCCCGCTTGCCCTTCTTGGCAGGCTTCGGCTCCTCGTCGTCACCCCGCTTGCCCTTCTTGGCAGGCTTCGGCTCCTCGTCGTCACCCTGCTTGCCTCTTTTGGCAGGCTTCGGCTTTGGCTCCTCCTCGTCGTCACCCTGCTTGCCTCTTTTGGCAGGCGTCGGCTTCGGCTCCGTCACCCTGCTTGCCTCTGTTGGCAGGCTTCGGCTTTGGCTCGTCGTCGTCACCCTGCTTGCCTCGTTTGGCTGGCTTCGGCTTTGGCTCCTCGTCGTCACCCTGCTTGCCTTGTTTGGCTGGCTTCGGCTTTGGCTCCTCGTCTTCACCCTTCTCCAAAGGCTTGGCCCGGGCTTTTGCTTTCCCCTTCGGCCAGCCCCTCTGGCCACCACCCTTTGTTGCCGACTTGGCTGCAGGCCGCTTCATGGGAATCATCGTCTGCCCGCTTCGCCTGCTCCCTTTCTTGCATCTGGTCTCTCCGTCTCGTCTGAACCTGCCGAGCTTGGAGAGTGGCCGATTGAAGGTTCAGGGGTTAAGTAAGGGTTAGGGTTTTGGGGTTTTGGGTTTAGGGTTATTGGCTGTGGTAGTTGTTGCACTGTTTGTAGTATGAGTACTAGTACTCGTACGAGTATTAGTGGTAATGCTAGTACTACTACTACTACTACTACTACTACTACTACTACTACTACTACTACTACTACTACTACTACTACTACTACTACTACTACTACTACTACTACTCCTACTCCTACTCCTACTCCTACTCCTACTCCTACTCCTACTGCTACTGCTACTCCTACTCCTACTCCTACTCCTACTCCTACTCCTACTCCTACTACTCCTCCTGCTGCTGCTGCTAGTACTATCGTTCCTTGGCTATAGTTTTTAGGACACATACAAAGAAGAGCTCATCCTAGCATTCGCCCACAACCTCAAAAGTTCCAATGTGCTGCGGCCCCATAAAAGCAAGCTTACATAATCCTCACCGAACCCCACAAGTTAAGGAGTCTCTGCGTGGCAGATTTGCCTTTGGCTATGCTCGGGAAAGTAAAACTTTGGGCCTTGGCTTTATTTGGCCGGGCTCCTAAAAGGACGGCTTCCTAAATCCTTCGTATTGTAAATACTAGCCTGCCAATGCTGAGCCCTGAATTCCGTGAGCCAAGACTCTCGAAGCCTGCAGGAGTTGAGGATTTGGGGGTTTCGGGAATTTGGGATTAGGAGATTTTGGGATTAGGAGCTCGGTGTATAGGATTTAGTGCGATGAAAAGCATTTAGGATTTGGGAGTTTCGGGGTTTCGGATTGCTAGGAGCTCCGGGTATAGTACTTAGTGCGAGGAAAGACTGAAGCCTGAAGCCCAAAGTACCGTGAAAGACTGAAGCCTGAAGCTCAAACTGGATTTGCCCCACCTTGCAAGCCAACAGATCAGGAGAGTCGGGCTCCGACCGAATCGCCAGCGACACAGACTCTGGGCACGGACTTCCTGGCTGTGCCTCGCCTTGATCCTTCAAGACTCCAGGACCAGTTCAGACCTGTGCTAGATCCCCCGAAACTCCAGGGGCAACTGCTGCCTGTGTTGGGTCTGCTAGATCCTGCGAAACTCCATGGGCAACTGCGGCCTGTGTTGGGTCTGCTAGATCCTGCGAAACTCCAGGGGCAACTGCTGCGTGTGTTGGGTCTGCTAGATCCTGCGAAACTCCAGGGGCAACTGCTGCTTGTGTTGGGTCTGCTAGATCCTCCGAAACTCCAGGGGCAACTGCAGGCTGTGTTGGGTCTGCTAGATCCTCGGAAACTCCAGGAGCAACTGCAGGCTGTGTTGGGTGTGCTAGATCCTCGGAAACTCCAGGAGCAACTGCATGATGTGTTGGGTCTGCTAGATCCCCCGAAACTGCTGGGAGCTCTGAAGCCGCCCTTGCCGGGGTGGCCACGGGTACATTGCTTGGAGCCACATCTTTCGAAGAAAGGGCCTCGAGGGATAGATGACTCCTAGCATCCTGCCGCACAAACCCACCCACAGCTTCCGAGGTAGCTGGAGGATCTGCGAAGGCATCCTGCTCATGCCCATCATCTAGCCGCTCCGGCCAAGCGATGGTCCGTTGGCTGTCCATGTGCTGCAAACCTGGGAGAATGTTGGGGTTCGGGGCTTCAGGATTTAGGGCTTGGGGCTTCAGGGTTTAGGGGCTTAAGGATTCCGGGCTTTTGGGCTTCGGGTGTTGGCTTTCCATGTGCTGCAAACCTGGGATAATGTTGGGGCTTGGGGCTTCAGGGTTTCGGCGCTCGCACTCGGACTTCAGGGTTTAGGGGTTTAAGGTTTCGGGGCTTTTGGGTTTCGGGTTTTCAGGCCGTGAGGCCTCAAAGAGTTTAAGGACTTCGGGGGTCGCCGGTTTTGGGGGCTGGAACAAGATTGAACTGAGGTGCTGTGCCACCGTTGGATTGCCATCTGGCCAGACAAAGCTGCTCTTCGATGGGCGATTTGCTGCCTCGGCTGCTCAGCTTGAGATACAACACCAGTGCTTTCATTATTGATGTGTTCGAACGAGCACCCTTCATTTGAAGCAAGATGCTCCAGCTCAGCCAACCGTTTCACCAGATCTGTGCCTGCACCAGCCTCGCCTTCATTGCCATCAAGCAAAGCTGGCCGATAAGGCACCGGCTCCCCTTCATTGCTCAGCTCATAGGCCACCGTACCCACATAGGCCGAAGGTGGTTGCGGGCTTCCCGGAACAAGGCCCATGGCCTCGGCTAGGTAGTCATCAACCTCAGCTGCTTGAGAATCTTCCTCAACCTCATCCTCGGTCAACTGTAGCTCCTCTTCCTCTTCCTCCTCCTGGCCTTCCTTCTCACACTCATCATCATCTGGATTCTCGGCTTCCTCAACCAAGGTCCTGCGGCTGCGGGCCTTCGGCGGCCAGCTCTTGGCCACCTCGTCGAAGATGGCCTTGAGGCGGTGATCCTCACATGATGCTTAGGCAACCTACACATAATGGAATGTGCAAACCCAAGACCCAGAAACTAGGATGAGTAGAGGGACCTTTCTCACAGATCCGTCATGTCGCCGAATAATGTAGCTCACGAACATTTTCAAGCTGTGGCTGGTGCAGTGGCACAAACCGTTCTTGGGAGTGACCTCGATCTCTTCGAAGAACCGCCTGACCTGATCATGATCATTAAAACAAGAAATAAAACATAACCAAGCAGGAACAAACACGAGTTGCAGTACTGCAATGTTGAAACTGTATGGTGCTACCGAGTAGCGTGCTGCTTCAGGCTTTGCACGGGCACGGTCTTGGGCTCATTCTTTGGGCAGTAGATTTCAAGCAAAGGCAAGATCACCTTCCAGTTCAGCATCAGAGACCTCCGGTTTATGAGCCCAACCTTGGAGGGGTGTTCCCATTCCAGCAAGCTTCCCTTCTTCCGGCTCTGTTTGCGTAGCTGACGGTTCTCCTCCCAGGCCTCCCAAAGACCTGTCAAGTCCGCCGCCCTTCTCGGTTTCATCACCTTGCGAGGCGGAGTCTGCGGCACGAGGATGTCGGCCATGCTGAAGTATGGCAGAGAAAAAAAGCACTCCGGGGGGAAGTGTCCGTAAGTCCCCGGGTCCGGCCCAAAAGCTTCAGAAGCACAGAACAAGAACTTTCAATCCATGCGTGTACCACTGAAGCAGTGAAAACACACAGCTGGGAAAGCACGACGGGGCACCACTTCAGTGATGCTCAGGCCACCAGTCACAACCTGCACCAAGACCAAATCACTCTAGCGAATCGGGCTATGCGACGGTTTTGCAGGCCTCAGCCCAATCGCTCCAGCGAGCAGTTGCAAATGAAGACCTGCTGCAGCGTGGGATTTTTTTAAGGGTTAAGGGTTTGGGGAACTGTGGATCAAGAGCCTTATCGTCGTTCTGCAGTAAGTCGAAGCATCCACCAGAAGCCACTGGGCCTCGAGCGATAACCCACTCAGAGGTTAAGGGTTTGGGGAATTGCGACTGAAGAGCCTTATCGTCGTTCTGCGGTAAGTCGAAGCCATCCACCAGAAGCCACACCGGCCTCAGGCGATAACCCACTCAGAGATTAAGGCTTAAGGGTTTGGGGAATTGCGATTGAAGAGCCTTATCGTGGTTCTGCGGTAAGTCGAAGCCATCCATCAGAAGCCACCCGGCCTCGGGCGATAGCCCACTCTATACAGAAAGAGCGAATTGGATAGATGAGAGAGAGAAAGAAGAAGGAAGATTGAGGGAACGATGCAGCATATGCTCGGTGTCGGACCATGCGGAGCCGAAGCATGTCAAACCTGCGAAGGCACCGATCTAAAAAGCGATGGGGCTCTGGACCAAACTCAGTCTTCACCCAATGTTCGAGGCTTTTTTCAACAAGCTCGAGCGGATGCGGTCTTCCTTGCCCATGATCTAATTGGACTGCTCTCCCACATCCTTCCTGGGCGCCTTCTCCTTCTCTGGTGTCTGAGGTTGAGCACAAAGTCCTGGGCAAGAGGAATTTCATAATGATTATCTACTTTGGCCACAACTCAAATCACAACTGCATTCGGAGGCTCGAATCTTTTCCTGGGCCCCCCAAAACTGCTTCGCCAGCTCTCTGACCGACCCGCCATCTCGATAGTTCTGAACTATGACGGCTATCTCGTCGGGGCTCAGGACATCCTAGGGAAGGATCTATGAAGGAGGCTGCAAATGCTTCACATGATTCATCGAATCTCTGTGCTTTCAAGTGACGTGAGGATTCTCGATCTCTGGCCAGAGCACCCCTTGGACTTGATGGAAGAAAGCCAGGGGCATTTCCTGGAGTCCTGGAAAAGCTCAATCATCACAACGAACTGCTTGCTACGAGTTTCTGCTAATGCGAAAATCAGGGTCCTACGGACTTCAGGAGCTCGAAGCACTCCATAGGCACAGGAAGTTGCTCCATGATCAAAGCCCTGCTGCCCAATCAAAAGCCCTCGAGCACAAAAGCAACTGGACAATCAGAGGCTCAAGCACACTTCGCAACCAATCACAATGCTCACGGCATCACAACAGCTGCAGCAGAGCGGTGGGCCCACCTTGAAGGGGAACCAGCAGCTCCACAACGGGAGCCAAAGAGCTGAGACGGCCCAAAACACAAATCAGCCGCCAAATCTACAAAAGCGCCGACAAACCTGCAATCCCGCATCCGACCGCTTAAAGGCGACTTTACCCGGCGCCGGCATTTATAAAAGGCGTAAGGGTTTCCCAGGTATATATATACACACACATAATAAACACATATGTGCATATATATATATATATATATATACACATACATTCACATCTTTACACACATTTAGCTATTACGTGTACACATACTGATACATGCAATTATGTACATATGCAGTTTTGTGAGGGTATGTCTATAAACAGCCAAATCAGATGAATGAACAATCTATACATCCATCTATTTTTGTTATTATTATTATTCTTCTTCTTCTTCTTCTTCTTCTTCTTATTCTTCGTATTCTTATTCTTATTCTTATTCTTCTTATTATTATTTTTCTTCTTATTCTTCTTCTTCTTATTATTATTGTTATTATTATTAGTATTGTTATTTTATTATTATTATTATCATTATTATTGTTATTATTGTGATTATTGTTACCGTTATTATTATTATTAATATATAGGTATACATATACATATATGCACCTACACAATACACACCCATACCTGCCCGATCCGGCGAATTCCGACTCCATCTTAAGCACGGCAACACTCCACATCCTACGATCACCGAACAAACCGCCACTGCACTGTATCTTGTATAGCAATCCTTATTTTGGGGGTTGGCTGTAGGGGTCACTGTAGGGATCACTGTAACTTGTCGTGATCCTGAGAGTGACCCTTATCGTCACCACCAAGCTGCGAACCACTCTGGCAGCTCTTATTACTATTATTATTAATATTATTATTATTATTTCCATTATTACTATTACAATTACAATTATTATTATTATTGTTATTACTATTACTAATACAATTATTATTACTATTATTATTATTACTATTATTATGATTATTTTTATTTGCTTCCAAGGCCCTAGCCGGCGTGCCACACCATCGCCTTCCCGGAGCCCCATGGCTCCGGCTCTGCCCCAAGAAGTGGTGGTTTTCGGATTGAAGGCCTAAATGGCGTTGAGAACAGGGGTTTAGGTCCGTTAAGGAGAATAAGAATATAGGGGTTTAGGTCCGTTCAGGATTCGTTTTCTATACGTGTTTTTCTGATGCACTTCTTCTGTCCCTTCTGATGCCATGCCAACGTGCTTGCACCTGCCGGGCCGAGGTCAGCACTGCTCGTGGATTACCACTCCTACCGCGGGGAAAGGATCTGCAGTTCCTTGGGGGCCACGTGGATCGAGGGATTGAGATTTGTACTGAAAGTCTTGCGCACTATATCTGGCATGTTATGAGAAAAATCACAACGCCTCCAGCTGTTCGCCGGAACTTTCTGAGAGGACTCGCCAAAGTGAGGTCGGAGAGGTAGTCGCAAGTTTCAACAAGTTTCACGGTTCCCACTTTCCTGACTTTCGGAAGTGCGCAAAGTCTGCAAAATGCATCTTGCAGCTGAGATTTTTGAATTCCCCGCCAGCGGTTTGAGCGGGCTTCATGTGTCGGTGGATCTTCGGATAGCGGCGGTTATAAATCTCAAATGCAGTCTGCTATTTGATAGTACCGAAAGCACGACTCGCCATGGACGACGGCCATGGGCTGCCACCGTAGCAACATTTTCCTTGATCGGGATGAACTTCGATTCGCATGATTGATGCTGCTTTTATAGTAGTAGAGTGGCAGGCTCGAAGTGCGGAGACAGCAGCGCGTATGTTGCTAAACGTGTGTTGCTACAAAACCTCGAGGTGACTGAACTATTACTCTCTGCTTTCTTTTGGCCCATCCCACAAGCCCAGCACGCCCAGACTCTTGACCTTGTCGGTCTCTGGCCTACCTTGCATGCTGGCCATGCTGCATGGATGCCTTCAGCGACCGGAAGCTTCCAAGTCTGGATGCTCCTGATCGGATCCCAGGTCCCAGGGAGCATGAGAAGCTAGGAATCCTTCAAGCTATCACAGAACTTGAAGTGTTTCAAACAGGTGTTTTGCCTAGGTATTTAGTGGCTGTTGTACTACCGCTACAGTGTTGATCTCGTCAGGCACGTGTCGGGCAATCTTTTCTCTTTCAAGGGCAGAGCATAGAAATGGCGGCAAAACATGCATGTCCACCAACCGTGTAGCAGGACTGGACTGTGAACGTTAAATGCTAGAGCTGGGGTAAGGTATGCGTGCCAGAGCAGCACCTTACAGAAATGTCGACACACAGCTAGCTGGAGCCATCACCCACTATTCTCTACTGTGTCTAGCTGGATCAGACTTCCCGCGTTCGGCGCAGTGCACCACTGCATTGCCGAGAGGTGCGACATTTCAGTCAGACGTGGAAAGATATGGCGTTTGTGCGTCAGCTGCCTCTTGACACTACTAGAGTATTTAATCCAAGCTCCAAAGTTTCGGATGTGATCCGATCGAGAGGAGGAGTGGGCCAAGTATTCACATACGACTGTCCCACAGAGAATTTGGAAATGCCTGCTGTCTTTTACATTGAGTTTACATGTAAGTGCGGTAATCATACATTTTAGAGGTGAAGTTGTGTCATGCTTCGTTCGCACTGCATTGCATGCTCCGTGATGCCTTCTCTCAGGTGTCCACATGCATGCCCAGACACCTCCGAAGAGCCGTGGCCAGGCCTGGCGATTGTGTTCGGAGCAGTGAGATGTTTGCCAGGCTTGTCCAGGCTTGTCCAGGCTCTGTATCTTCATGCATACATGCATGCATGCATATACTTACTTACCCGCGCACATACAACTACATTCATACGTACAGACATACGTGTAAGAACGAGCTGACTGCTCGTGCTTCTCTTGCCGGATGCCGCTGACTGGGCACGTTCACGGTCGACGGTTGCATAGGGGCGGAGGTAACCTGACATTTCTGAGATCTGCCAGGGCGCGATGGACATTTCCAGCTCGGACCTTAGTGAGGACGACCTACCTGGGTGCACAAGTCTTCACAGCATAAGACCTGCGCTCGTGCAGTAGAAGAACGGCGTTGTGTTGGGGGTCAACTTGAACTTCTGCGGATCTTTAAAGGAGGAACCTTTATAGATTATTTCATGTGCCAGTGTAAGTAATTACCTGGAATGCTTTGGATAAGACTAAGGCAAGCACGTTAAAACATGGGTTCGGATTCTGCAAGCTGCGTATTCTCATAAGGCATGGAGATAGCACGGCAGAGAGAGAGAGAGAGAGAGAGAGAGCGAGAGATAAGGCATGGACTACGTTGGCAATGCCAAGGCTTTCTATTACGTGAGTTGGCTTCAACAACTCGCTGGAAACGAAGATACCTCTACATAAGCCTGCGTATCTTAAACTCTGTGTTCAAGCCCTGGTAAAGACTGCGAAGCTTCCGAAGGCCCGGCCGGCAAATCCAAACCGCTGCCGAAGCAGCGGAGTAAGGCCGAAACGGGGTAGGTGTATAAGGTATATACATATGTGTGTATGTGTGTGTATACATATATATATATATATATATATATAATAGTTGTATTTACAGATATGGATTTTCAGTGATATCGAGAATCGCTGTAAAGCCCTGACGGAGCTTCTTTCTACCCTTCCGGCCAGGCATATCTGGATCTGTGTTGGTTTCTCCCTTGTTGTTTTGTCTCTCTCTCTCTCTCTCTGCCTCCCTCCATCCGCGATACATGTGTCAATGACATTTTCGATTTGTACTTCTACCTGTCCGCCTGTCCGCGATCAGTCTGTGAAGCTGGGAATTCTATCCCCTGCGGCCGACCGCAGGCAGCCTCGGGTGACGGGGCGGCAGGATCTGAGTCGCCAGGTTGGGTGCTTCGCCTTTACTCCGAACTTCAACGTGTGGGGTTGCTCCGATGCCTGAAGCTAAGTAAGGCTACTACGGCTACTAGAGTTGGAGGTTGGTTGCCGGGAGATGGGCCCCTCCCTCGACATTTGCAGGTACAGAGCTAGGCGATTTATTATCATGAGACAACCTTGAGCTCGAGTGCCACCTTTTGCCAACGTCGACACCCACAACTTTGTTAAACACCCTAAACTCTAGACTCTGGCAGGTCTCCACCTCTAGTTCAGTATCTCAAAAGACGACACATGTGCCAGAACCGATTCGGCCATTGATGTAGGAGCCGCCCCAAAGATCTGCAGCCGTGAAAAGCATATGGCTGTCGTTTGAAGTTGCAATTCAAGCCCAGCTACGTACATGAAGGATATCCACATGCAGCGCACATACACATGTATATATATATATACATGCATACATAGGTACATACGTACATACATACATACATATGCATGTATGTATGTGTGCATACTTATGTATATATCTATATATATATATATATGGTAGATATGTATGATTCGTTTGTTTATGTACCCCATGCGGTTGTTAATCTGGTCATTTGCTGTGGACCTGTTGATGTATTCTGGGTAACTGGGCTTCTGGAATCAGCCGCTGTCCTGATATCAGGCCTCGTTGCGCTCTCGGGACACCGGCTTTCAGGGTTCGGTTTAAGATCTTCTGAGCTCAGCTTCCAGAAGACTTTGGGGAATTCGCACAGACTAGCGGGGTACCGTGCCTTAGAACCAGGATCCTAGTAATCGCAGGGTCTATCTTTGAGTGCCGGCGGAGTTGTAAGCCCTGACCTTCCTGGGCGTGTTCCGGTGCCCGAAATCCGTCCACCCCAAAAAAGACAAGAAGTGTTTATCTAGGATTCTCTAAGCGTCCCTTGCTGAAATCCCGAGATGGCTAGAAGAATGTCTTGGGAGGCTCCGCTTCGCCAGTACCGGGCCGGGGTCTGAGCAGGCTCTCAGCTTTCAGCTTCGAGGCTTCGGCTTTGGGACGAATATGGGAGTTTCCGAAAATTAGGGGTACCTTGTTTTGGGGTCCTTATAATAGGGATCCTACTATTTAGGGTACTATATTAGGGTCCCCTATTTTTGGAAACTCCTATATAGGTGTCAGTACATAGGGTTTCGTTCGGTAGTTCACAGTAGAGCAAAAGCCCGAAACTTGGAGCATGAACATCATTACACTCTCATGCCCTTCAGGCAAAGTATAGGGAATCTCAGCGCGAACCATTCCAGCTCCATGTTCGCATCTTCCAGAGATCACTATATATAGCAATAATGTCATGATCAGAACCGGGTGTTGATGTAAGTTGTTATAGTCTAACTACATGATAAGACGGCCTCGAAGGGGAGGCAATTGCTGAGCACATAGAGCATAATATCAATCTTGAGGGTGCGACGTGGGAATTCTGGGCTGAAAAGGCCATTGTGGGAGTCTAGATCGACTTAGGCTTGAGCTTGTGAGAACGGATTTCAATGAACGGTTATGTCATCTACATTTGTTTTAATCATGTGCCGTATCGTTTGGGTATCACTGGGTTCCCTGTAGAAAGCAAGAATTCAGATCTTCGGCTGTGCGGCCGGAAAGCAGCCTGCTGCCAGGGAGCAGATACATGAATGATAGAGAATGAGCTGATGTTATAACAGAGACCTAGAAATCCAGGGAAAACCACGAATTTGGAACATTTGCTTCGTTGAGTCGCGCCCACAAGTGGGATCGCCAGTATGTGCACAAATTCATCTCACTTAGGCTCTTGATTTTGATCGACTTAAGCTGCGTAAATCCTGGTTGTCATACTTGCAAGGAGCCGAATTGGAGCGTCGCTGACGGGGTGTTGAGAAATCAGTGGGGCACGGCTTTCGGAGAGGTTCTGAAGTCCGGCGCGTGCTGCGCAGCAGCAGTCGGCTGTCTATGTTGACACACCACCTGTGTTCATTCGTTGAATGACACCCTATCTCTTGACACGCTGGAACGACTTAGCTGCCTTAGCTATGACAAATCTACGAACGTCTGCCGTCATCTTGCATTGGCTCAAGGCTTATAGGCTCGTGACTATCCTGGACCGCGATGAGACTCGGTCCCTCAGATTTGGCAGATCATAGAACGACCCTATATACCACTTGTCTCGGCCTGAACACCGTCCGAAACCAGGTGCTGCGAATGACGCCGGGTCGGAGTTCCTGCAAACTCCAACAAACATACACCCTCAACCCTAAGTCCTATAAACCCCCAGCCCCAACACACATAATTGGTTTCGCCCTGAGGATCAGACCAGGGGAGCGTGTGAATCCAGCTTGCATTTCGGGGCCTGCTACCTGCTTCGCAGCCTATGTTGTAGTAGGTTTAGGTATATCATCGATAACCCACTACAATATACTATACTATTCCAAGCAACGAACAGTATGCTGTATACTCTATTCTAGCCACTCGCTCAGCGCATCACGTTTTGGGCACTACCTGGATATCAGTCGATGCGAGATTGACGCCATGCCGGTCGCAGATCTCCCAGGTTGAACCCATTGGCCTGTCTTCAGACCAAAAAGGCCGAGCCTGCATGGTGTAGCATCGTAGTTTATGGTATATGTAAGAATGGATAACCTGATAACCTTTAGCAGGCTTTAATATAATTATGTTATGGTCCAACATAAGGGATAATCAACAATATGTTTTCGCAGATTGTTGTATATGTATGTATGTATGTATGTATGTATGTATGTATGTATGTATGTATGTATGTATATATGCACATATAGATATATGTAGATAGTGATGGATAACCTATTGTCTAGTGACTTCCCGGAGGCCTGGGCTCCATGATGCGAAGCGTGCGGAGCTCTTTGAGCTCGTTCGGCCAGGAGAGCGTTTGCATAAATGTTTTGTTGGGCCAGCCACCCAGAAACCAGGTTCACTCCAAACCCTCACCTGCTGAGTTCGAGTGCGAGTGCTAAAAAATGTAAGAGTTCAGAACCAGTCATGCCCCTTTGTAATTTTCCAGTGGGTGTGGCAGCGGCAAGGACTTAGACAACACCGATGGACCAGATGTGCCAGCGACACCAAAGACCGGGCCGAGCCGAACTTTTGGAGTTTCACTTCCTTTAGCTAAGACTTCTTGGGCTGCGCACGAAGGCGGGTTCTTCAAGACTGTAGCTATGTTTGCTTAGCTTCCCTTTTGAGGACCATGCAGACTCTATTTCCTCTGACGGCTTCGGAGCTCCCTCAACCCGTATGGTGCGTGCCGTTAGTGCAGTCCTGTGGCATTGACGGGCACGAAAATGAGGCACGTGCCATCCTGCTTCTCTTTTGCAAACCTGTGCTGCTGTGGGTTTGCCTGCGCTCGCCCGTGGCTCTGTGCCCGCAGTGGGAGGAAGAGCGGCGCGGCAGAACGGCTCCGAAGTTCGGTGCGCTACTTCGGAAGTACCTTGGCTAAGTCTGAAAGGTAAGCTTGGGCAACCATTGGTGACTCACATCTAAGACACTGACTGCCCAGAAGCTTCGCATCTATGTTCGAGAGGTATTTCCTGCTACACTTTTTTGGTATGTTCCCATCGGATCTCATCGGAGCTCGACCATGAATTTCCTTGAAATATGGTCCGTTCTCGTTTCCGGCATAGACTCTTCTTGCAGGCAATTGGCACGATTGGACCATTGCATAGGGGTTGTTCCGCACACTTCTGTCTCATTGCACCTACTTTCGGCCTCCTGCCAGCACAAACTGATTGCATTTGCTCTAGGTCTAGTCTATGCAGTTGGAACCCGCCAGTCCTGCAGTCGACTGCGTGTTGAAGGGTAGCCTGCTGGACACTTGCAACAAAAGAGCTGCCGTGCCCGGTCAGTCGTCTAGCCCGAACTCATCGAACTCTGTTGGCCGGCATCGTCCCTGGCTGTTTTAAGTTTCTTGAGTTTCTTGTTCCATAACCGTTGAGACCCAGACCGGCCCAAAGCGAGTGACTAGTCACGACACTTGCAAGGCCTGGTGATCAACCCGGGTGGTTCCGCGGATTACTTGAGCACCGGAGGAAACCTGATCCTCATGCGCTGCTCTGCTGGCAGTGAGACGATCAGTGGTCATAGGCCTTGTACTGGATTCGTACATATCAGAGCGAGAGACAAGATGGAACAGGCGAGTGATTGAGTGCGCGAGTCGGTGAAGCGTTAATTGAGGGGGTAAGTGGGGAGACAGGGAGCCGGAGAGCGAGGAGAGGGAGTCAGCGCGCAAGCGACTTTTGAGCACCCGCATGTGTGTGTGTGTGTGTGTGTGTGTGTGTGTGTGTGTGTGTGTGTGTGGGTGGGTGCGTGTGTGTGTGTGTGTGTGTGTGTGTGTGTGTGTGTGCGTGTGTGTGGGTGCGTGTGTGTGTGTGTGTGTGTGTGTGTGTGTGTGTGTGTGTGTGTGTGTGTGTGTGTGTGTGTGTGTGTGTGTGTGTGTGTGTGTGCGTGCGTGCGTGAGTGCAAGCATTGCTCGCGGGCGCATCTGGCAGTCGCCAGGAAAAGAGGCAGCACCATTAACACTAGCACTTATTAGTGCAGGAGCTGGTTGTGTTGGACAAGCAGGCCGGGCTCACCTAGCACACGTCGAAGTGCCCAACCTAGTAGTAGAGTAGGAAACCTTTAACCTTTTTTGGGTAGTATAGTCCCTATATAATCCCTATATATCATATATCCAAAAAGGGCAGATGCTGAGGGGAGCTGCTAGCTTGACGCAACTGACAAGAGGCCCACTCCCCACAAGAACCAACCCTGCCGCCTGCGTGATTCCTGCAGAAAGCCCTGCATTCGAGGCTCTTCTGTGTCAACGACCAGCTTCTCCGGCGATGGGGACGATCGAGGCAGAGGCCTGCAGAGCAGGGATTCAGTAGGGTCAGACCTGACATCGCGTGCCACTCAAGGGTTTCCCAAAAACAACTAGAGATCAGAACGCGCTGCACCGTCTTTTGCCAGCTATTTCCTGCAGAGGCCGGTGTTGTGCCGCAAAGTCCTACTACGTGCCGCAAAGCACCCTCAGGTGGGGGTCACTGCAGCGTCTCCTTGCAGAGCTGTTTAGGAAACCGTATGGAAGCCTAAGTACCAACATGCATGTTATGGTATGGTCATACAGGGACATGTGACTGGGTGCACGGGCAGGGGACACTTGTCACATCTTCAGAATTCCACGAGCAAGTCGCCAGACCATGCTGCTCCATACGTCTACGAAAGGTTGGAAAGTGCAGCCTCGAAAGTCTAGACATGCATTGCATGTCTATGTCGTGGGGTCCTCATGAATGACGACAAGCAGTTTAGCAGTTCTTTGCTCTTGAGACTCTAGACTCGTTTCAGACCCGGCACTGCCGGCATGACTGCACAGTCGCATGCACTGATCTCGAAAACCTTCAACTTTGGGGATTCTTGTGATTCCTCCACAACGGCCTGTAGACTGCGAGCAGTTGTCTTGGTCTAGCCGGCACATGTGCTTGTTCTTTCGCATGCAGTACCACGCTGTTAATATGTGTTTACCTCCATGCCACTACCCAGAGGCCCCATAGTAGTTCCTTTTTGGGGATTACCTTATAGGATTCTATATATGAACCCCCAAAAGGAACTACTTTGGGGCCTCTGGGTACCTCCATAGCGCGGCTGATGCACTAATTATCTGAAGGATGCGATCCTTCGGCCTTGGTCCCTCAGCATCATAGGGGGCCTAATGGGGCCTAAGTAGTTCCCAAATATGATTACTTTTTTTTGTTGGGGGGGGGTCCTGATTATAAGTATAGTATAATGGCCCCAAAGCCCTGTTCTAAGTATTAAGGCCCCTCTAGCAGCCCTTTCATTTCCGAATGCTGGCTCTTCGACCCAGACGCGGCTTCGTGAAGCTGGAGTCTCGCTACTCCTCCGATGCCCCAGGCGTGCTCGCAGCATGGTGGGGCCCAAGGGTTAACTAGGTGGCTCTTTGGGAAACACTTTCTAATCCCCCTTATGGTTCCTATAGAGGTAATTATTATAAATACTTTTCAGAGCCCCAAAACTACAACCCAGTTAAGCAGGTGTCCTTTCGAGGGTTTGGGCTTTAGGCTTCCATGGTCAGCCAGACGTCCGAGATGTCTGCACAGCATCAGATCGCCTTGGCCATCGGTTTTTCGTATCCTTACCTTTGGTTAGTAGGGAATGGAAGAATGGTAGTAATGGTAGTTATAATTGTACCCCATTCCTCCATTCCCTACTAACCCAAGGTAAGTATCGAGGTGTTGTAATCCGCGGTTGCGATGATGAAGCATTCGGTCACTGAAAGACACAAGCATGTCTGGGTTGAAACCAGACATCCATGCAAACGGCGTTAAACCTACTGCAGTAGGTCCAAGGGTAAAAGGAGGGACCCTGAATAAGGACCCCTAGGCCCCTAGGTAGATACCCTTAATATAGCTATTATATACCCATTATATAGCCCATTCTAGGGTAGAGCCTGCAGAGAGTTCACAAGCAATTGTTTCCTCAATGCAACTGAGATTTCTGAGAAACGGCGGAGGTGATCTTCCGCCCAGTATCATACTGGGTGCTCTGCGACGATTTGATGCGGAGTTCCGCCCAGGGCGGAACGAGGCGGTCCACGCTTTGGGGCAAAACGGTTTGGATTTGTTTCGGAACTTGGCTTCTCATGTTTCCTGCTGCGAGTCCCTAATACATTCTGATTGATCACGGTCGCAATCCTCATTTGTATGGCGATTACTTCATAGCAGATCGAGACAAAGCCCTCCTTTTGTCCGGCCGAATGCAATGCCTTAGAGCCCTAAAGCCCTAAACCCTATAACTCCTGGAGCCCTAAACCCGGAACCTCGCTTTCTTGGATCATGGCGAGACGGAAAAGGGTCGTGCAAACAAAAACCCTAAGTTGGAAAAGAGGCGCTTTAAACAACAAAAGGGTGGTTGTCAAAATTATGGTCCCTTGTTGTGTCCCTAATATAATACGCCACCCATTATTTAGGGTATATACCCAAAAAGGGACCCTAATTTTGACAACTACCCAAAAAAGAAACCCTGAACATTCCCCTGGATCTTCTGAGATTGACCGCTTGAATCTCATCGAACAGCTCGCGGCTTGCCTGCACAAAACACCGCTTCACGAAGAGCCCTTCACTAGGCATCGATGGCAGATGAGGTAAGTTGTCCCTTATTGGTGAATGATTTTCAGTAGGCGTCGATTTCAGGTAATTTTGAGTTTCCTGTATAGGTTAGTACTAGGCCTGGTGTCTCAGATACTGTTAAATTCCCCTTTTTTCATATAGAGCCCTAACTATCAATGATTCTTGGGGCTGTTGAAATCGACACCTAGTCATGGTCTTAATCCGAAGCAGCAGCTGGCAGCGAAGTCGGGGAAGTGTCAGCAAGGCGCCGCTGCGGCAGTGGCACTGAAATGTGAATGCAACAGCTAAGGCCCACTCCGAACGAGATATCGGCAAAGTCAGGTGGAACTGCAAAGAGCTTTTACAGGCACTCTTGTCTGTTGCATGGGAGGGCTTTCAACTTTTCAGACAGAATGGTTGCAGATCTCCGAGCTTTGGCAAAAGCGAGAAGATGATTGGCAGCAGGACCAGCAAATGCCGTGCTGCGAGCGGTCAATGACTCCAAACATTCAGTTCACCTAAGGGGCGCAGACCCAGAGCGTCAGGGAAAGTGTTGCCATGTTGCAATGGGTGACAATGCCATGCCGTCGCAAATCGCTGCAGTGTTGTGTTTTTGTTTGGCTGTTCTGCAAGTTCTTGCGTTTGGGCTGCCAGGCCTTCTTCGTGAAAATGAACTTCTTCGAGCGTCTATACTTTACGGTGGACGTCGGGGGCACCTCCAGCTTATTGTCCAGAGTCGCCCGGAAGTGTTTTGAGTTTCTGGGGCTGGCTTCAGGGTTGAGTTTGAGGTTTCCGGGGCTGCTTCGGCAATGACTTGGTCCAAAGTCGCTGTTTGTGTATACCTCCTTCCTACAGCGCGCGAAGCTTCTACGTTCCCCATCCAAAGTTCCCGTTGCACAGTGGTATGAGATGCATACAACCCTTCTCGAGAATGCTCGAAGTGGAAGAGAATCTCCGAGGCTGTGAGTGCCATCATGGTTGCAGCCATTGTAATTAGCATTGCGATCTGGATGGCCGGAACCATGGTTTCGTTCTCAGTAGATGCTCGGATGCATTAACATGTCAATGTGCAATGAGGGTGGTTCCGTCGCCTGTTGCCATGGTGTGTGCGCGAGATCTACAAGCTGAAATAGATTCGCACACAGGGCCGGGTGAGTTTGCTCAAGTGCCCTGGTTCAATGTTTGGCTCGTCACCATGACGACAACAGCTTTCCGGTGTAGTTGCACCGGCTCCACACGTACATTGACAGTTGTTAACGTAAGCTACAACTAGAAATAACTACAATGTATAGTAGTGTAGTAGTATTGTTGTATTTTGTTATGCATGAGGCTTTTGCTGGTTTGTTTTTGGTGCTTGGGGGGGCTGAACTGTCCTGGGCATATGCTACTGTATGGTCCTTTTGGTTGGCCGATAGGACTTCCCATCTCGATGAGCCTAGATAGTTCGTTCTGGTCACGCGATTCGAGCCTTGTTGCCACCAACAATCCTTTGGAAACTGCTTAAAGATGTTTACAAGCGTTTACTTCTCGTCGCATGACCAGGTACGGTCATACATTTCACAGGAGCAACATTGAGCACCCGTTTGGGGTTGGGAATATAAGTCTGAGCAACTCGAGACTTCCTGGAGGGTCTTCTTGCTTAGCCTCAGGGCCTTATAAGGCCTAAGGGTCTCATATATTCATATTCCCTATACCCTAAACCCTAAACCGTCTCATATTCATATTCCCCATAAACGCGCGCGGAGACCCCTCCAGAAGCCCCAAAACGCCCCACGAGGTCCCTTGCGTAGACTGCGAGCCCGAACCGCTGCCCTGGATGCAAGCGGCCGGCGGCTCAAGGGGTGCCGGGGAAGCCCTATAGGGATCCTATAGGGTTAAGGGTGTGGGGATTTTGGGGTCTATAGGGGCTTATAGTGTTTAGGGCTAAGAGCTTAGGGTTGAGGGTGTCGACACTTTAAACAAAAACACAAAAGGGCCAAGAGCTTAGGGTTGAGGGTGTCGACACCTAAACCCATGAACTGAGAGGTTGGGAGAATGGCTGGAAGCCTTTGGGGTCTACGTGGTGTTCAGGGATTTGTGGCCAAGGCCCGGGGAGCCCGCCTGGTCTAGCCATGAATATAATAACAACGGAATCGCACAGAAATGCATGCAGGCTGCTTTCGCAATGGTCCCGTCAGCGAGACTTAAGTGACAATGCAAAACAGCCCAGTTTGACTCGGTTCTGGCAAGATTCGAGAGAACCGTCAACCCTAGCCTCAAATATCGTTTTATCGCATATCTACAAATGTCCATGTCTCTCTGCCCTCATGAGTGTATAACCGACCTTCGTCACTGCGAGGTCGACGAGACCTGCGTTGTCATTTTTACCATCGAGTTCCTGACAAGGTCGAGGGCTTTTGGTGCACTGATGTCTGCAGTGGTCGAAGTGCTTGCACTGGCAGCGGCACCAGTTTTACCATCATGATTGCTGTTTATGGAGTTGTGGTGGTGGTGGTGGTGGTGGTGTAAAAGTACATAGTAGTGGTAGTAGTAGTCGTCGTCGTATTCGTAGTAGTAGTCGTCGTCGCCGTCGCAGTGGCAGTGGTAGTGGTCGCAGAAGTAGCAAGTCGTAGCAAAAGCAGAAGGGTTGACAGCAGCAGCAGCATGTCAATGTCGGGTTTCTCCACCAGCACCTGGGCTGTGTAAATTAAAGGCATTGACTGTCAAACAAGCAGTTTTCTCCTTCTGAATGATGGACGTAGAGAGCTGTTCGGTGCCTTCTGCATCTCTTCGAGTTCCCCAGCGAACTCCTTGCTGTGAGGATGCTCACTGCCCCGTTCGCACGGACAAAGCTGCTGAATCGTCGCTTCCTGCTCGACCCACAGCTTCTATTTACAATGTTAGCACGCCATATGCAACATCAAATTCAACCGATGCTAAGGCATCAAGTAGACATCAGTGTTTCAATGCGATAAGCATGAGAGCTATACACCCTTGGTGCAAGTGCAGGGTTGTTTTTGCGATGCGCTTGGTGTTCACAGCAGTCATGAGTCCGTTGCGCCACACACTGCGAAGCAACTGCGCCGAACGCATTAATTTAGAATAGGGTTTTGGGGGGCGTAGTATACGAAGATTGAATTATAAGGGCCCTCCCCACAAAAAATGGCATTGGTACTTATTTCGGCCGCTGTAGTAATGTCCGACTTGGTTCCATGAGCCGATTCGCCGAAGCCCTAGACTACCTTGGCAGCCTCTCAGGCGCTATAGCATCGGAGCCCAAGCAAGCGGGTGAGGGCTTCGATAAGTTGCATTGGGCTACAACTCTATTCAGGATTTTGAGGGGATATTCTTACCTCAGTCCGACACCGTGCTTACTCTCTAGGCCCTAGGCCGTTGAAGCAAGGAAACGGTCTTTACCGTCGGCGCGAAGACGGAGGATGCTTCGGAACTCTCTCAGGCGGATTTGGGCCGATCCTCGACCGCAGAGATCCGAATAGCTCCGAGCCATGTGTGTGATGGGTGTTGTTGAAATTTCGATGATTTTAAATCAGGGTTCCATGCGAGAGTGCGAGCTTTCAGTAGTAAATTAGTTGAAGGACGACTCGTATGTTCTATTTGGCCGAATGAGCACAAGCAGCCCAGTCCTTCCGGCACTAGAGCATTCGTTTTCAGCAGCCGTTGTGCGAAGTATCTGGCGTCCGCATCTCCAGCGAAAATCAACAGCCATTCATCGACAGTATTACGGCTTGGGGATTTTGATACTTTGGGCTCGAGACCAGGCATCCAGTGGTCCAAGTTCGTGTCGAACTGGTGGAGCTTCTGGAAACAGCCGGCTGCCATCGTGGATCTTTTCACAGTTCTGCCCTATTGGATTGAAGTGGCCTGGCTACACATAGATGCTCACCCGTCCAGTTCTCCCCGCAGAAAAGAAGTATATAGGACATTGGTTTCTTGAATGGTCAGTCTCGCATTGCGATCTCCACGAGTGGCCCGATCAGCAATATGTGTTTTCATACTTCGGTGTGGGCAACGGCGACGACCAGATGACATGACGACGCTCAGACAGCTATGACCACGAGAGAAACATATTTACATACATGTGTATGTGGGTGTGTATGTGTATACATCTATATTTAGATACATGTCTACATATATATATATATGTACACATATCTACCTGCATTGTTATATATTACGCTATAAATGCAAGTACAAAACAAACATGTAGATATCCGCCCGCGCCTGTGCGTATGTCTGTATGTATGTATGCATGTAGAAGACTGCAGACTCGCCAGCCAGCCCACTCGAGAGTTTCACGAAGCCTCAACAGAACCCAATGCCCGAATTGCAGGTTTGGTTCGCCACCAGCTCGGACAGTAACTTTATCTGGCTGCGTCTGTTCAGGCTACTTCGAGTGAGCAGGACAGGTTGCATCTGATGCGTGAGGTTGCACTGTAAGTTTTAGTGTTGGAAGTTTATAGGGTTGGCATAATCCCGTCTCATTGGATAGCTACGCCATCTTATTGAGTCTGTTTCCTCTCAGAATGCAGTCGAGTTTTGCCGACACTTCAAGCGTAGCGCAAAGCCACACCGAAAACTCCAATGGCACTCTTACGAGCATCAGCGCGTGTTGAGACTTGGGACGAGGGAGGCTATGTGATATCTGGAGCCTCACGGGCATGTCTAGAAGCATCGTTGTTTGTTTAGTCAATGCCTACCAGGGTCTACCAATGCTTACTTCACAAACAAATAAGAAAGTTGACTCCCTATCCAAAGCTAGATGTTTTTGACTTTGCTTGTTTTAACTTGAGTGCCTTCGAAGTCAATGTGCAAAGTAAAATCTTTAACTTCATAGGAAACTTTCGGTTTGACGCTGTGGGCAAAATGTGCCGCCAAAGCTAAAATGAGCAGGCCGAAGCCAAAATGCCTGAAAGGAGGTTTGAAGGAACTCTAATCGAAACTGCTGCTTGTGTCGGTGTCAGTTTTGTAGTAGTTTGTTTTTGGCAAGCTTGAAACTTCAACCTTCGCAAACTTCCTTCAACGCGCCTCCAAAGTTTGCCACAGAACACAGCCCTCCGCGATTTAGCCCGAAAACGACAACCCAAAACAGAGAGGAAGTTTGCCAAAACGAGCGAGGAAGTTTGTGTGGAAGTTTTCTTTTCGGCCCAGGCAGTTCAGGGCAGTTTGGAGGAAGTTTCCTCTCTTTCGTTTTGACTTCGTGGTGAACTTCTGCCCATGCCCATGTAACATGTCCGCATTTTGCAAGCATATGCTGTGGCTTGTTATGTTGGCACGCGGTCCCAACCAGAATGCAAGGTACCCTATCTACCGAGCTACCCAGGAGGGAAGAGATAGGCCGCAAAAGGCTGATACAAAGAAGGGTTCGAAGAAGAGATCTCTCGCAATATAATTAGTTAGTAGAGAGCACTAGAAACTAGAAGTGGCAGGATTAGGAGAGGAGGGAGCAAGTACAACAGAGTGAAGCAGCAAATGCGAAGATCAAAGCAAGCTCAAGAAGACCCATGCAACAAACCTCACAACCCACCACCGTCGACCACGGCAGCGGAGACAGCAACAGCTGCAACAAAAATGGTTTTGATGGCGCCTGGGCCGCTGAAGATACCAGCGGTACGTTGCAAACTTCAAGCTATGAAGACATAAATGACACATTACCCCGACCCTTTCCCCGGTGTTCAATGTCCAAGTGTACAAGTCAAGTGGCCTTGACGCGTGTGGAGAGGATCTTCAAGTTGGTGCAGATACTGAATTCAGATCTTGGCCAGCTCAGTGATGCGCAGCACCTCTTGGCGAACCTGGGCGTTCGTCTTGTCTTTTGGTGTCTCTTGTTTCTGACGGGCTCTATACATGTAAGGTTTCCGTCCGAAGCGGTCCGAAACAGAAGGCTTGTGACAGAGTGTTTTCTGTTGTCAACATTGCATCCGGTGTTGTCGGGAGGCCGATTAGCCCTGAGAGCCTGAAAGCCACAGCATTGTAATGGCCCCAAACTTCAAAAGAACCGCGGGCTTCATGATCAGCAGCACGGCAGTTCCGCTTTTTCGATCTTCGCAACCGTAGTTAAGACGACATGGGATATGGGCTCATCCGGGATCAGGTTCAAGAGCTTTGGGCATAGGATTTCCGATAATATGATATCATTCAGACAGCTGTCACACATGTGCTGCCTGCACGGAGTTAGGTGAGGTCTCCGGCATGGCAAGACCGAGGAACGTCTTCGTTCAGGCCTTCCCAGCGTTTATCCTCACAACGGCGTTGCTGGCTCCTTGACCTGGTGGCAGTTCATAGATGCCGGGGGAAGCGGAGGGGGGGGAACTGAATTATTGCTTGTGTCGAGATATACAATGCGGAATGGCTCCATCGAGCCTGGGTTATGAACCTATACGACACACACACGCGCCGTGACCGCCGTTAACCAACAGAATCTTACGGTCACCACCAGTGCTGCCAGAATCACGATCTGTGCCATGCCTTTGCATTCACCCCAGATCTGACCTTGAACTTTCCTAGTCCTGTACCCATAGCCCCCATAGTACTTGTAGCTCCTTTTTGGGATTCCGGTATAGGATTCTCAATATTACGAACCCCAAAACGGAACTACTATGGGGCCTATGGGTAAAGCAGTCGGAGTTTCCGCTGTGCTGAGGTCTTCGCACTGATTGTTTTCAGCGCCCTGATGTACACCGTGGAGCGGGGCGACTGGTACCCTGAGTCTGTAGTGATGCGGCCGCTTGCCCGATGACAAGACCTGTGTGGAAGCCTGGTTTCGGGGCAGCCGAGCGTTGAGCTCAGGGAGATTTACCGGCAGGGAAGAAGCGTCTTCTGAGTCTTTCCCAGACAGTTCGTACAGCTTGAATGTATAGAGGCCTTGGGGCTCAAACTCCTGCTGCGGGGTCCTGTATGCCTGAACCTTTGACTTGTCCGCGCAGCGGAATGCTGCGAAAACCCAAGCCGCCGCAAAGCACAACAGCACACCAAGCCCCAGTTAGTGAGAGCCCCTACAATCGAGACATTCATCTCATCCCCGAATCTTAGCTGATAAGCTCAACTGAACTTTTCAACCATCAGCATCCAAAAACCCAAAGCACGGAACTGTTCCACTATCCCCCTTTTGTAGCTCCCTGTAATCTGAAGCCCAGCCTCCAAAATCCGATAGAGCTCAAAATCCCAAGCACTCTAAACCCGAAAGTCCTCAAGCCTCAACACCGAAAGCCCTATGTAACCTCCCAAAGCCCAAAGCCCTAAACCCAAAACCCCCTTTGGCTCCGATTCCTTAGCGCTCAGTTTTTTTACTCTTCAAGTCGGTCATGGAGGGCGCGGTCGCAGTCGCAGATCAGGGAGCTGCCAAGAAACCGTGCCGGAACTTCACCGACTGCGGTCGCATGATATCTGCCCGCAGCAGAACCGGTCTCTGTTGGCCATCCGGCATGAGTCGACGTGACAGTGAGAAGTGGCGCCGCGCTGAGGAGAAACGCGCGGCTCTCAAGCTGGGCCAGCACGCCCGGTACTATATCGCCTTCGTCACAGTTGGTGATGTCATTTCCACGACGCGGTGCGTGTCAGAGGGCACTTTTCGGAGGTTGATGGACAAAGCGAAGCAAAGTGAGGACCGACTGGAAGAAGTGCGCAAAAAGATGGAACAGGAGAAGAGCGAAGCTGAGGCCGCGGAGAAGCGCGCAGCTCAGGCCGCTGTCGAGGAGCCCAATGGCGATGATCAGGTTGGCGACAAGCAGGGCGAGCACAACGGCGATGCGCAGGACACGTTGCCTGCGAGGCCGAAGCGCAAGGTGAAGAAGCCCGAGATCCCGAAGGGCAAGGATCGAAAGCTCTCGGATCCCACTGACAAGCAGATTGAGGATGCGCTGTCGGCCCCCTCGGCGGATGAAGAGTACCTGCGGAAGGTTTCCACATCGTCCGGCGCAAGGGCTGAGCATGTTCCACCGCTGGTCGCGCCCTGTCCGGCAGCAGTGGAGGAGAAGATCGAGGCGCGCCCAGAGGAGAAGCAGAAGCCGTCGCGTCAGGCTGGGCGATTGAAGCGTCTCGGCGAGCGCGGCGGAAGAGGCGATGCGAAGAGAGCGCGCTCGTGATAAGCGCGGGAGGGGGGGGCTGACCTAAGTGTTGGCCCCCCTCCCCGGGGGTTCGGGTATTGTTGGTGTTCTTTGTTTGTGATTACCGTTGCTGCTTCTTCTTCGGTTTCAAGCTCGGTTTGGTTTCTAATACTCGAACCCCGTAGCTTCTCGTAGAGGCGGAGACAAGCGACCGTATACATGAGTAAACTTGTGTAAAATATTTTCTTCTGTGGCACACGCGTATTTGTTGGTGTTTGTTACTACTCATGTATACCGTCTCTGGCGGGGCGGCCGGTTGCATTCGAGGGGTGAGGTTAAACAAAAAAATGTTGGACCATTGGGATGACATGGATAGGGGGCGCGCTCGTGCCCGTGCGTGGGACGACTGGGCCCTTCATGACGAAATGACCGAGGGTAGTGGCAATGTGAAACGGAGGCGGCTCGTGATCAACACTTATGACAGCGACCTCCACGGCAGCCCGCCAGCCTCCTCGCATGAGATCCCACTCCTCCACAGTGACCGGGTGACGATTCAGCTCTTCCTGAACGCGGGACCACATGTCAGCAGTGAGGCCTCAACCGACATCCTCGCTGTCAACGAGGGCAATGCACAGGGGGATGTGGGATTATGGCCGTCGGGTGTCCTGCGAGAACCACAAGAACAGGCGACCCAGACTGTGGAAACACCTCCTTCACGGGACATGGCGGGGGTCAACGAGTATGGAGGTGAATGTGTGAAGGAACCCACCAAGGATGCACCGGATGATGAACCAGGTATGTGGAAGAACGAGGGGGATGAATGAGTGTCGAGTCGAGGTCAAGAGTCGGAAAACAGCCTTTATTTTCAGACGCCCAGCGGAAGATCCGCTTCTCGGATTCTGCGAAGACGAAAAAGGGCCGTGTAAAAAAAGAAACAAAAACCCCCAAAACCCGAAACCCCTAAAGCCCCCAAACCCTAACCCTAGAGATCCCTTAAAGGAACCCTAGGTATTCCTTTCTTGGGGAAACCCGACACCCAGAACCCCAAAATCCCGAAACCCCTGAAGCCCCCAAACTGACCATACTGCCTTAGTTAGGGAACCCGACACCCAGACAGGATGGAGACGACTCTCACAGCTTTAGCCGGCAGCCAGGGAGCTGCAGAGGCGATCCTGCACGAAGCCAGGACAGCTGAGAGGGGTTTGAAAGGGGTCTAAGGGTTACTATACAAGGTACTTTAAGGGCTTTGGGGGGTAGGGCAGCTGAGAGGGGTTTGAAAGGGGTCTATAAGGGTTACTACGGTTGATGACAGAAATCCTGCATTACCGAGAATAAGGACTATACCATAATTCCCATAGCTTCCGGTCCTTAAGGTCGTGCAGGATTTTTATTATCAACAGTACAAAGGGTACTACAAGGGTACTATCAGGGTTTTGGGGAGTCGGACATCCGAGCAGGGTTTGGGCTGCAAGAGCTATTTCAGGACATTTTGGGTCTGTTATATGTTGGTTTAGGATGTTTTAAGGTTGTTATGTATGGTTACTAAATGTCGGTTTGGGCTCAGGGTTTAGGGTTTCAGTTGGGCTACAATAATATGTGAGTTGTGGGCTTTGGGTTTAGTTCAGGAACGAAGAGCTATTCAAGGGTTGCTGGCTTGTTATAGGGTTCCTATACATGGGTTATGATGGGGTTATTTGGAGGTTTTATTATGGAGCCGTTTGTTTGATTCCTACAAGAGTCTTAATTACAGAATTCTATCGGCATTCTATTGGTTGACAAGGGATGTTTTTTCGAATTATGCAAGGATTCTAGACTTGTCCTTCTGTTTTGAAGGGGCGGGTGGGTTTGAAGGCTTCAAGTTTTTGCGCTTTTGAATGCTCAGGGTTTACGGTTTATTTTACGGGCTTGCGGCTTCGCGTTGGGGGTTATGGTCTCGGGATGAACAGGATTATATATGTTGTAGGACTCCCGTGCCAGCAGTTGGGATTCTGGTTCCAGTTCGGGGCTTTCGGTGAAGAATCAGGGACTTGCGTGTCGTGCTGAGCAGAGATCAAACTGATCAAACCATAAGCGCCCCGAGCGACTAGCAAGGCCTACAGTACTTGATGTCCAGGATTCCACATGCGGTAGAGCGACAGGTTGCAGTCCTTGGGCACAGCTGCTACGCGGTAACGACTTCTCCTTCATGACAGTGACATGAATTACATCAATGCAAAACCGGTGCCACAGAGCGTGAAGTCTTATTTTCCACAGAACAATCAGAACCCACAACATCGAGTACCGGAAGCACCTGTCTTTTCATTTCCATGTGCTATATATACAGAGATATAGGTAGATAGATAGACAGATATGAACAAATTGAAAGAAGCCACCAACATGAAGCCATACATGCACACACACACACATATATGTTTGTTTGTTTGTATGTATGTATGAATGTATGTACGTGCCCACACTTTTCCAGGACGTCTGGTGGGGTGTTTATCCGGACGCAAGGAGATGGGCCGTTCGACTTCACTTCCGGATAAGCACCGGGTTTCTGGTGCCGGGAAAGGGCTCAATGCCCATAACACTGGCTGTATATCCCGCATGCAACAACTTGAACAAGTTTCGCGGACAAGTGGAACCGTCAGACTAGAAAGTGGTTCGAAACTGCTTATCCTTGATGAGGGCATCGAGTGCAGTCCTTCGGGTTGAAGTGTGGTGATTGTTGCAAAGCCATAATAAGCAAAAACCAGTCTGGAAATCGTCTGGAAGGCTCGAATCTACAGGCGTTTTGACTTTATCCCTAAACCCTATAAGCCCCAGCAGATCCTGGACCGGCTTGAATCTACGAGACTTTGGATTCACCCTGCCTAGCGGACCTGATCAAGCCATGCAAGAGGCAAAGACATCCTAAAGCGTACTTCTTTTGTCAGCACTGTTGGCTGGGGGTGCGAATGACCGCTTTTTCGGTGTTATTGCGTTTAGGAGTTCCTGAGGGGTTGTAGGGAGCTGACTTTGGAGTTTCTTCAGCGAGGGGTAGCTTGCTGCTGCGATTGTCGAACTCCTCAGCAAGACTCATCCCATCGTTGCTCGTTTTTGGCTCTTTCCAATGTATCTCCAGAGTTCTCAGAGTGCCCATATAGTAGGCAGTTAGGCCTTCAAGGAGGGTCCCCAAAAAGTACTTTCAGGCCTAAGTACCTACAAGATGGTCGCTGAGAGACTCTGAGGCCACCAACCCTCCAGCTGCCGCCCAGGTTTGTCGACATGAGCCCCTTCACGAGCATTTTATCTGCCTTCTGGTGGTGCCTTGGACAAGAACGTCTTTCTGTCTTCAGGGTGTTTCCTACTTCAGCCCGTGCTCGCAGGCAAAAAGCCTGAGTTTGTTTCCCCTTTTGATGCAAGTCATGGTCGGCCTGTCCTGGATGCATTGCGTCAGTTTTCAAGCTACATTCTCATCTGCAGAAATGGGACTTTCCAGGGGTACCTTATTTTGGGGCCCTTATAATCAGGATCTTACCTTCAAGAGTACTATATTAGGGTCCCCTATCTTCTGAAACTCCCATATGTGTTCGCTTAAACCTTTCTCTTCGTCATTCTCCTGAGCTCCTTGGTGCTGAGGACCCTGGCGACCATCACCACAGTCGGCTACGGTGACAACACCCCCATAACAATAGGCAGGCCCCACTGCCTAACATGTTGATGTTGCATTCTTGGGCAGCTTGTCACTCCTCTTGGGTTGAGGATGCCTGCAGTCCTCAAACATGTGAGCCTTCAGGAATCCAAGGCAGCGGAGATTGCTTTAGCACGTTGTAGCACTGATCGAAGCTCGTCACCAAACAAGTGAGTCTCAAAGCGATCAACAAGTCTCGAACGGTTCATTCTCACATCACCACAGGTGTGCGCCACATCTTGCTGCACTCTCTCGAGACATGGTTCGTCAGCACAAACTTGCCTGTTGTTCTATAGTATACTCCTCCACAATGCACCTTCATCATCTTGAACCGCCATTGCGATGTCTCTAGAGCTGGAAAGACCGGAGATCTCAAAGATGGAATAAAATAGGCCCACGTCCTGCACCAGGCATTAAGTTAGGTTAAGTTCCTCTCTGCTGGTAGAGCCGAGGCAGCTATACCGTTGGAGATGCGGTTGCGGGTTTAGGGGTCTGGAACGCAGCGTGTGTGTGGGCTTTGTCGCTGGTTACCTGGTCATCTCCAGCACGTATTCCTCGTAACTTTTTGTATTTACTTCGGTTTGTTACATTCAACCTATGCATGGGCCGAGAAACCTGTAGCGCTTCATATTAGAAAGATGGGGGATTTGTCAGTTGTCTAATGGACCATCAGAAACATGCAGTTGATGTTGCACGAAAGGCTCAGCTCAAGATACTGTATAGACTGTAAAACAGGGTTGCATCAACACAAAGCTCCAAGCTCACGACTCACGTAGCACGAACTGCAGGGGGCAAGGTGGTTGGATCGTTTGCCATCCTCTATGGCACGATCTTGCTGGGCCTTCCCATTGGTGCCACATCGGAGATTCCTGTCAAGGGTTTGAAAGCCACGTTTTGGCTTGCTGTGAAGGCCATAGGCTCGAAGCAAGGTTGGTTCCATATGTGTCCAAGTTCAGACACCAGTGTGCAACTTCAGAGCAGCGGACGCCAGTACAACAGCGAGGAACACCAGTACTAGTAACTAGTATACTGTTACTACTGCCATTGCTGCTGCTGTTGCTGCTGGTACTACTACTGCTGCTACTGCTCTTACGGCTGCTCATGCTCCTACCATTACTTCTACTACGCCAAATGTGCTCCACCTACTAGCACTACTACTACTCCTGCTGCTGCTTTTTCTTCTGCGACGACGACGACTACTACTACTGCTGCTACTACGACGACGACTACGACGACGACTACGACGACGACTACGACTACGACTACGACTACTACTACTACTACTGCTGCTACTGCCACTGCTACTGCAACTACTTCTTCTTCTACTACTACTACTACTACTACTACTACTACTACTACTACTACTACTACTACTACTACTCTTCAAGAGCGACTACCAAGCGAGCAACAGGGCATCCACAGTAACCATAGTAATTAACAACAACATGATCTACGAGAGAACAATTGCCCCACAGACGCACAAGCTCAGGCATCATCGGTTCGCAGTTCAGCACGGAGTTCGCGCGCATGGTGGCCACAAATCGGATCAATCGATCCCGGCATGACCCGGATGATGTTGCGAAGGGCACTGTTTTGATACTGCAGATAGTCCTCCACAGTCGTTTTTGTCTTGGGTTCCAGGCTTGAATAGCCTTGGCCGTGAAGCGCTTTTCAAGCAAATAAATTGGGATGGATGCAAGCTGGAGCCTCGAATCAACCAAAGTCTTTTGCAGAGTAGTTCGCCCCATGCCCTTGTCAACTGCTCCAAGCAGGAGCGAAATCACCAGAGGAAGGACGAGGTCCGCCCACCAGAGCCGCATTCTGCAAGCTTGAAGTAGAACGACTTAGTATGGCACCATAAGTGCAGCAAAGAGCTTTGACTGAAGCTGCACTCAAAGACTCAAAGCCCCTGGTAATGCCGCAATGTCCTTCGACCACCCCGGCTCACTTTTTTTTTGAGCAACGCCACATCACAAGACACCAACGAACTCCTGCCCCGGAGGCTGAACAGAGCCGCGGAAGAAGTGGGCTGATGAGCATGGATGCAGGCACCAGATCTTGCGTGATGCTTCTGGCCATGCATAAAAAATCATCCGGCCTCCCATACTTCCGAATACCACGTGCCTCTCACAGTGCGGCTCTCTAGAAGCCTAGAGCATGACTGGTACCTATGAAATCGATCTTCAGCCAGTCTCTCAACATTCCGGTTGAATTGTGTAAGAGGCTTTCGTTGGGTTGGGTGGGGTATTGCGACCTCCTGGTGACTAGATGCACTAGCTCACCTATGGTGGCGCGTTGATTGGAGATTGTCAGAACTCGAGTTCGCATGTCGGGACATCTTACAACAGCCGCGACATCTCAACAGTTGTGGCTGCAGTGTCGTTAGCATGCCATGCTGCCGCTCTGGCAAAGAGCTGCTACATACAGTAGTTACCACCCAGAGGCCCCATAGTAGCTCCTTTTTGGGGTTCATATATAGAATCCTATAAGGTAATCCCAAAAAGGAGCTACTTTGGGGCCTCTCTGGGTAAGTCATATGGCTAAGCTTCTCACGTCTGACACGGCTGCCCGAGCAGAGTCTGAAAGCTGAGCGTGCAGGAGGTGTCGAGTCTGCGCAGACGAGTCCCACAACGTCTCCGTCCAAACTGAAGAAGAAGATGTCGCACCGTGTTGTGGACACCTTCAGGACGCCTTTCTGCATGAGCTTTGCAGTTTTGGATGCTGCGTATCCACAATGGCACCCCCTATGCGCGCTACCGGGTATGCGGCGAAGGTAGCCTTCCGAGGTGTAATTATTTCACGGGCCAAGTGCTTGAGATGATTTAGCGATGTAGAATGTGATTTTGCAGAAACCGCTGAGGTTTAAGACCGGATAGAGGCGCGAACACGACCCAGACAAGGGTGTCTGAAATCCATCGCCCGAGATCCAGGAGAGTGGTCCGAACCAGCGGCAACCGTGCTCCCAGGGCTGGCGAGCAGATTCTGGGCTCAAGGATTCAGGGCTTCGGCTCGAAACACCGTGTTTTAGCCATGGTTCGGAGCAGTCGTCTTCGTAGTTGAAACCTTGATCCAGAAAGAGCATGAAAGAACCCTAACCCTAACCACTGGCCCGAAGCATCCCGAAGCGATGCACATCTTTGCCATGGTCATATCCCGTAAACCTTCTGCTGCCTGTTTAATGATTTCAATGCATTCCACATCATCTGCAGCCAAGCGGTTCAGAGTTTAGGGTTTAGGGTTTCGGGTTTAGGGTTTAGGGAATCATGCATGAAGTGGATTGTTGCTTTAATCGGGGCACTGGTCGCCAGCCACATCTTTGTTCGACATGGTGGGGGCCAATGTGCAGCTCAAGCTCAGGGCGTGGAATGTAGGTCCAAAGCTTTTCTGCTTCACCCAATAAGCTGTTATGCACCCCTGGGTCTTGATGCCAGTCAGGGTGGTCTCTGCGGCAGCGAAGCTGCACCGGCTGCCGTTGAGACCGCGGCAGCGCGAGCAGCTAATCTCGGTGCCGCGCCTGCTTTGTTCCAACCAAACTTAGTGATCTTAGTGTCGGCTCATATCTGTTTGCGACTAAAGCGATGACATGCCCCAGACAGGACTGAAACTGATTCTTTGCTTGCTTGCCGGCTGTTTAGGCCAAGTATGCCTTCGAAGACCTCATGAAAATGCATGGCGAAAGCCTTGGCATCGCGCCGGAAACACAGCAGGACAGACTGAGGGTTTTATGTTTAGCTTTTAGGGGTCCTGCAAGGAGGGCGTGAGGGGAACATTGGAGCAGCGGTGCGCTTGGATGTACCTTTTCGCAAGCATAATTTGCCGCATCCATTTTTCAGCCTTCAACGCAAGATCCAAGCATCGCAACGATTCTGTAGCACTCGGGATGACGCCGCTACCTGCAACAGTCGTAATATGTTGTAAAAGTTGTTTCGAACTAAATTAAGTTTTGTGGGAATCGCTCCGATCATTGCTGATGCTGCAAGCGGCAACATCAGCCGATGTACGCTCAAACACACACGAAGAATATGTTGATGATGATGACGATGGTGATGATGTTGCTGGTGTTTGCTCGTGATACTGCCCGTCGCGGTTTGACTTCTCATCATCATAACCGCCATCACTACCATGGCCATCATGCACCATGTCACCATCATCGCATGATTTGCCTACCTCACTTGCGCACCAGCAATGTATAGTATAGTTTCTTGACGTAGCTCCTGCGATCGCCAGGCTTGGCTCGATTGCTTATGGGCCACGCAGCCCCTCGGTGCATCGCTCTGAGAGCTCGGCTTCAAGCAAAATTAGGGGCCTAAACAATTACGTATTCACCAACCTTGAAGGGATCCTACAAGGACACTTTAAGGGTTTAGTATAGGGGCTTAAACATTAATTGCAAATACTATGTTGGGGGGGGTTCCTGATTATGAACAAAGTACAATGGCCCCCAAAACCTTATTCTAATTATTAAGGCCCCTATATATAGTTCGTTTCTGGATGCGAGTGTACGATATAGGTTTGCTTAGCTCGCTACATAATCTAAGATGCCTATATATATATACAGATTTATACTATAATACCAACTGTATAAACATATAATATACGGTACTTAGGGGTGGTGTTCCTGGAGAAGGATGAAGTCACAGACGAAACTTGACGAAACTGAAGCAGGAGTGTTTGCCGCCTGTGTCTTGTTCACAGAACCGCTATGGTAGGGCCCCAAAAAAGCACATAAGCAAAATTAGGGTAGGGATATCCCATATAAATCCCCTTATAATGAAGCCCCCGAGTGCTTATGCTTGCTTCTGGTGATGATGGTGTGGTTTCTCTGCAGTCTGCGAGTCGGAGTGCGCGTAAAGGCTTGTTCCGGTCGGGCCGTCGGTTGCGCACACAGCACTCCTGCGGTATCGTAAGTCTCAGCTCAGGTTCTGTGCGGGCCCTGACCTGGACAGACTGTCTGCAAGGATTTTGACCTTCCTTTCTGAGACTTGATCGCCATTTCATCTTCTGCACGGCGGCGTCGAAATGGTTTCCCAAAGATTCGTCTCGGTGTATCAGCTGAACATGTTTGCATGCAGAGGACGGTTTTCTATGTGCAAAGAAGTGAGAAAGTAGTCCGACTGCCCATTGTGGAGCTCCTGACTCTATCACCCCTTTCCAATATTGTTGAATGTAGCTTAATGCACCCATGCCGGTCTTGGTTCGGTAGCAAAACAGCATTTTATTTGTAAATGAATGCGGTTTCGCTTGCGCTTCACTGTTTTGATTCAATTCAATTTCCCTCTTGTTTCACCTACTTGCCTTGACACTGGATTCTAGCCGGATTCATCCTGTTCATGGCTCGGTCCCGACAGTAAGAAAAAGGATGCACTTGAGGATCCAGGCGGTGCAGATAAGATGAAACTCGGAGCTGGCAGAAACATCGAAGAGCTGCCCCTACCCAAGGATGCCGAGATGCGGCGCGGAGGTGGTTATGCTCAGCTTGTGCCCCGAAGGAAGAGAATTCTAGCGATGGCAGGGTCGGTTGAGAGGAGACAAAACTGGGATCAGCGCTGCTGGCTTGAATTCCATTTTGAATGGTTCTTTGGAGAGATTCGGAAAGTTCGGCACTGCATTCAGCCCTGTTGGTTCTGAATCTTCGGTAAAGCTCTTCTAGACCGACTCTTTTCTCCCCACTTGGACACATACAACACCCCTTGCAAACCCAACTGCGGAGACTCCCCTAGACCTAAGGACCCAGAACCCTAAGTCCATAACCTTGAAGCTTGTTTTGCTGAAACCTCGTGCAAGGTCCGCCTGGCTTGGTTTGACCTTTGCATGGCCTGCTGCAGCCTGGCCTGTAGCAGCCATTTAAGAAGGTTTTTAGGAGCTATGAGGTGTTTGGATGTCATTTCGTTCTGAGGTTCTTGCGAGGAAAGGGCGTGACTGTCAAGATTTAGTTTCAGGCTGTTTCAGGTTGAGATCTCTTGTATCTTTCTTGGTACACACGCTGCGCGTACTTGCTTGCATGTAGCCGGCAATGCACTTGTAGTCTCACTCTCCAGAAGTCGCGGCCATGCTTGCGACAGCTGCGATCTATATACAGCAAAGGGAACCCCCTGAGCCTGAACAACAATAATTGATGATAAGAGTGATAAGAATAGCAGTAGCAATAAGAATAATTAATCTAGTGGCTGTAGCCGCTTAGTAGCAGTAATAGTTCCAACGGTAATCTAACAGCAATAGCACTACGAAGATTATGAACATGTTGTTAGCTAACATGGATAGCCATAATGCTATCATGAGTCGTATTATGCTAAACAAGCAAAAGATACATCTATAGCTGTACAGACATACCCATAATTACATACAAACTCTTACAAACATGTGTATGCATATGTGCACGCACGTGCATATGTATCTATATACCTTTTTATGCATATGTGCATATGTATACATATACACAGCCACACATACACACATGCACGTGTATATTATGATGTAGGTTATCCTATACATCGTTTTGCAAGGCTACACTTTTGAAGCCGAGGCTCTGTCTCGGAGAAGACATCGCAGGCCTTCGGTCTTTTCGAGGAGGTTGCGGATAGTGGTGGGTTTGGGTGAGTTGGGCTCAGGGTTGAGGATTTCAGGGGTTAGTTGAAGTTCAGCATCATGTCCGTGTCATTGTGGGCGTCTCCCAGCTGCAGGCGTCAGGTGAGGTGGAGCCTGCATCACAGGACTTAAGCTTATTGACGCTTCGCATCTGGCCAGGTCTAGGCATGCTAGATTTAAAAAGCCAAGCGAAGTCCAGAGCAGTGATGGATGTACATCGCATTCTACGCATGAGTTCGTGATTGTCAATCACACATCCGGTTTGCGTTCATGCCAGCATAGCCAATTCTCCCAGAGACAGAATGAATCAGCCGCGAGACTCAGCAGTAGCATTCGCGGTCTGCTGACGGCAAGCTGAGCGGATGTTTGCGAATCTTCTGCAGAGAGCTTCAACTCCTTAGGACGGGGATTTGTTTGCACATGGTGCTGTTGTAAGTAGGGTAGCTAGACTTATAACCCAAATTGGGGGGCTTATAAGCCCACTTCTAACTACCCCTGAACCTCCAAGTACCAAACCCTAAGCAAGAAACTATATCATATACTATAGATCCCTATCATTCTGGCAACTTTAGACTAAAACCCTAAACCCTAAACCCGAGAGCGTAAACCCTAAACCCTAGACCCTGATTAAATCTCAAAATTTCGCTCAGAAGCGGCCGAGCGTGAAGTCGGAGAATTCTGCAGATCAGAGCCTCTCCGATTCGGCCTCGGTCTCGGCCGCTGGGAGGCAAATTGATCTCGGAATTACTTTAAGGGTAAAAGGATGTCGGATTTACTTTAAGGGTTGGGTTTAAAAGGGTTTAGGGTTTCGTTTAAATGATGTCGGATTTACTTTAAGGGTGAAGCTTTCAGAGATGGTTTAGGGTTTAGGAGTCCGCAGCACAGTCGGTGCCTCGGTTCCTGGCATATGCATAGTCCAGGTGTAAAAGGGGTTTACTTCAAGGCCTGCTTAAAAAGGGGTTTACTTCGGGCGATTGCATGCAAAAAGGGGTTTACTTCAAGGGACCCTTCAAGCGTTCCTCGGGGCTCTGTTAGAGGGCAGTTTTGGGGTTAAATATTAGGATTTCCTGTTAGGCTTCCTTTTAGGGTTCGTCTGGTGGTCCAAGTAAGTATGTACTTGTTACCCTATGGGTACATGTGCTCGTATCCATACATTATACACTTTGGGATTCCCACGACGGTAGTTTTAGGGCACCTTACATTGCATACCGTGACCCTTAGGCTTTACGGTTTGAGCAACGATTTGAGGCTTCAGGGCACAGGACGTCCGCAATGGTCTAATATATAGGGGCTTGCGGATTCCAGTAGGGGGGGAGAAACCTCCTGGTGTGTAGCAGATTTCTTCAGAGTAAGCTTTCACGGTGATCATCACCGTCAGCAGCAACCGCTGTGCCGGCGGTCCCGCTTTCGGGCTGTAAGCTTGAATGTAGGGCGGAAGGCATCGGATCTTCCGTCATGAGTTTTGCTCTCTTTTTTTTGGAGGATGTTGCTGCCCAGCAGTGGGTTTTGGACTCCGAGCTGTCAGGACTGACATGGATGCTCCGCGGAGAAGTTGGTGCAAGATGCTGTGATGTCACGAGGGCCAAGCCTTCTAGTGATTCTAGTGCCAGTGCATCCATATAGCTCACCTGTCGCCACAGTAGACCACAGGCATAATCGTTTTTAACTGATGCAGGGCCCCTCACATTGATGTTTCAGGCCATGTCGAGAATCAAGCCGTGCCCAGCACACGTGGCCAATTTGCTCGTGAGTTTCCAAGCGGTCCGAAGCGGAAGGCCCCGAGAAAGCGGCCCCCCTAGAGAAAAGCTGCCCCAAGCCCAAACAGAAAGACCCAATGCCCTAGCAATCCTAAGCATAGATACTCCTTTCGGCCGTGTCCAGCATCCGAGGATGGTAACGAGATCCAGGAGAGGGTTTGGCAACAACTGCGAGGCAACCCGTGTAGTAACCTTTTCGAACCCTTATCGCAGCCCTTAAAGTAACTTATAGAGACTCTAAACCTTCCACATGTTAGGGACAAGAACATCGGTGAACACATAGGCAGGTCAGCAATTATGGTCGGGTTTAGGTTAGGTTTAAGCAGGACAAGGGACTCTCAAAGCCTAAGTTGTTGCATGGCCCGGGTTGCTAGCATTGGATTATGAAGACAGAGAATTAAACTTTCACAGTTTTCTTTTAATGGTCACGGGTCGGGCCAGCGGTCAGATGAGGAAGAGTGCGCAGGAAGAATCACCCGGCGTTGCTGGTGCGAAGTCGTGCTTCAAACGGTCGCATGTAATTGCTCATAGAACACATGTACGGACGGTATAAGTCAGGCCTGAGACCACTTACTAGACGAGTATCTGTACCGATGTATTTACACGGACGTGAGGAACTATACTTTGAATGGCAAACTGCCCATCGATCGCTCTATCTATCTACCTGTCTGTCTGTCCATCTATAGTTACATATAATGTGCATGTGTATATATATATATAACACCCTTTCACATTTGACAGCTTTACTGCACTTGTTAGCTTGGTTCTCACGTGCTATCCATTCTACGGATACCCCAAACTCTGCCCAAACCGTCGCCTTGTACAGGTGCAGAGCAGAGCAAGACATCGCTGTAGCTTCCCTCGGCGACTCGGCGCCGTGCCCGTGGCAACTGTGCAGAAATATCAGTACACTCCAGAGCTTGATGAGGTTTGTCGTATGTACCGTAAGCAGAATTACCTTGCTGTGTTGGAACCCTGTTGGTACCATGATTGCTGCTGCTACAGCTGTTACTGCTGCGATACGCCTGAGTCTGATGTGAGGATGGTCATTGCTTAACAGTGCAGCTAGTCTTATTGACAGTTTTTTCGTTGCTACCAGCATGATCCTCGACCTAGCCCTCCGCCGGACGACATCAGCCGAGGAGATCTTTCCCATATTCCATTCCACGAACAGTGACCTGAGGGACGTCCCAGAACGTGTGCAGTCCGGGCGTTTGGAACGCGGAGCTCTGGTTGTTCCGTAGGATCTCCCGACTTCAGACAAAGAAGCAAAGAAAATGCAGCTGCGTAGCGGAAATGACCACGACAGCCGTGGTTCAGCTTTAGAGCTCTGCAACTTTTTTTTGAAGTCGTAGTTTTTTGTGTTTAGTCTTGGTCTCACTGGTGGAAGTTCTTCGCAGAAATGCTGCGAGGGAATACCCATTGTCGCAGGTAGGTTTGCTCTTCCAGACTGCGAAAGGCCAATCAACAATAAGAGGCATCTGCGCCGCCATCAAGACGGGAAGAATTGCCATGCCACTATAGACATGGAAGTACAAATTGTCGAGCCCTCTGCTTGTACTGTACTGGAATGAGTGATATGCTACAGGGTTAATCGAGGACGACTGACTAATCGGAAGAACCGTGTAGAAAGTGACATTGGCCAGAAAAAGACACACACACACACACACACCCGCACACACACGCACACACGCACACACACACACACACACACAAACAACATAGGAGTGAAGTAATGTTGACCTTGATAGTGTTCCCTGGTGAAGCAGAACTGGGGTTTGCAATCCACGAAAGAGAAGCATTCCCAGGCCTGTGGCATCATAATATCATGGACCCGAGTCCGAAAAGCTAAGCTTGCCTAATCAAATCCTAGGCCTTTGGCTGAGGATCTGGATTTCATACCGTTTGGAATTCTAATAGTTCTGGTGCATCTGATCGAAGTGCGGACCTGCAAGCGGCTTGTTTTTTCCAAGTCCTCTGAGAGTCAAGCCATCTCGACATAGATAAACCAAGGCCGCACTATACTGCATCGTCTGAGAAACATCCCGACGACACGGAGGACTCCATTCTTAACAATCTGCTAACGCCTGCTGGAATCCCAGTTGTAGAAGGGGGTCGTTGGTATTGCGTGGTTGGTCTGGTCTCTTAATGTAGGGGCCTCAATAATTACCTGTACTATTTTGGGGGGTTCCTTATCATAAAATTATTGTATAATGGGCCCCAAAACCCTATTCTGACTATTAAGGCCCCTGTATTATCGTGCCTCTCTACCATCGGACTAGGACTGGAAATAAAGAACTTTCGGATCGAAGCCCTCAGTTTGCATTGTTGCGGGTGTCGCCTTCGAGGGAGTCTGCTTAGTGTTTACCGGGGTAGGTCCAAATGCTGGGACTTCCAACAGCTAGCCTGCCAAGTGCACGAAGTGCATCTGGCGCGGTGAAGTCGGTATGCAGACTCTGCCTCGTGAGACATGAGGCACCATGCACAGGGATGCTCGGGCAAAGCTTTCTCGTTAAGCGGCATGATCCTGCACAGCACGGCCCGGGTATACTTGCAGGCTTCTCGCTCGATAGTCTACATCGAAGAAGTTTGGACCGTGGGACGGTGCAACTGGTGCTGCGGGCAGCGACCACCAGCAGGGTCTTGAGCGACAAAAAAGGTTCATGTCATGGAAGGTTCGCGGTTTCGGTGTATTCGGGGTTATTGCAAGGATAGCCTCGGGAGACTTGCGCATTGGGGTTGGAGCTCTGAGCCATCTCCAGCATTGCTTTTTTTATTTGCGTATTATATTAGTATGTTGTTGTAGCATATTATGTCTACGCCTCGTTTACCCACACTACCTAGGGGCCATTTCGTTTCAGAGTCGACACAACCAAGGCTCCACCTCGATTGTGGAGAGCGGTGCAGAGCCAGGCCTCAGATTTCTGCAGATTTCTCTTTGGAGGGGGAGGGGCGGCCTTCGCGACCTTCGGTGCTTCGGTTTCAATATGTGGGTCTCTGGCCGAGGACAGTTCTGCTTAGACGGGTGCAGCTTCATTACCGGGTGCTCACTTGCAAAGGAGGGTCTCGGAATGGATCTGGTGGGAATCTAGCTTGTTCCCGAGAGGGCATAGACAAACTCCCTGCACAAACACCCTGCAAGCTTAAATCCTGAACTTCTTCCCGAATCCGGGCGTGCAAATTCCTCAGTTAACCCTCAAATGCAACCCTGCCCGGAAGTCTGGCAGGCCACTCCAGGGGAAACTCTGGCGGCTCTTCCTCGCAACCAAGCGGCACGTTGGGGGACTTTCGGACCCAGCCCCATCAACCCGAGCCCATAAAGCAATCTAGGTAGGAGGGAAAAAAAGCAATCTTAGTCTTAAACCCTCAGAGAAGAGACCCCTCCAGCCTCGTACTGGCATGATTAAGGTACTGTGATGAGGAGGATGAGTGTTACTACATTTTCTTTTACTGGCATTACTACTCTCTCTCTCTCTCTCTCTCTCTCTATATATATATATATACAGACATGTAACTACTGAGTTATTTATGTATTCATCTGTTTATGTACTTACTGTGTCATGCATCCTGTATGTTATATCCACGCCATGTGACTCCAAAATCAGCCAATGCTACGCGTCGAAGATCACGTATACCAGGGTCCGGCGGCTGTAGGGTCGGGAGCGGCTTACCGCGTTCAGGGTTTCAGGGTACAGGGCTTTAGGGATTCAGTGCATGTATACACATGGGACCTGCCAACGACCCCATCAGGGCCGGTGAAAGAGATCACCGGCAAGATGAAGGTTTAGAAACCCCTATAAGCACCACACGACTTCTCAAGCTTTGTAGGGGACGTGGTGGGGCTCCCATGATCCATGAGGTCATTGTCACCATCGCCTGTGGCAAGGATCAAGGTGCGCTATGGTACCTAGACCTTCAACACTTTCACAGACGGTTTTGGGGTTTCGAGTGTCGGGGCCCTGTGAGGTGCACTGCGGCTTGGGATCCGTTCTTGCCTAAAGCATGCCCCTTCTAGTATCATCTAAATCTAAGCCTTAGGGGGTCCCTGCGACAGGTTTTCTAAACTCGGGTTTGGGCGGCCTACGCTGGCGTGTTTCGAGTGGATCAAAGGCCCGGTTGTCCGCATCCACAGGCCCGGTTGTCCACATCAAAAGGCCTGGTTGTCCACATGACAACGCCTTGTTGAAACGCATCAAAAGGCCAGGTTGTCCGCACCAGAACGCCTTGTTGATCCGCATCAAAAGGCCGGGCTGCCCACGTCAAAGCACCTTTTTCGCAGAGTAATGATCTTGTGGACGAAATTTTGCGGACAAAGTTTGTGGGACAGGAGTTTGTGGACAAACGTTTCGTGCGGACAAAGTTTGTGGACAAAAGTTTGTTCACAAAAGCCTGTGGACAAAATTTTGTGGACAACAGTTTGCGGACAAAAGTTTGTGGACAGAAGTTTGTGGACAAAGTCTTGTGGACGGAAGTTTGTGGACGAAGTCTTGTGGACAAAAATTTGTGGACAGACGGTTGCGGACAAGAATGTGTGGACAACCGTTTGTTTGAGGTCCCAGTTTGTGGACAAACGGGTTTTTGCAGAAAATAAGTTGTGGACAACTGTCTTGTTTTGATGCAGAAAACCTGACGCGTCTAAACTTTAGCCTTGTATCCACATGGTTGTTGCTGCCTTTGCCATCACTTTGTCCGCAAGTTGTCCGCGCTTTTGCCACAACTTGTCCGCACTCTGTCCGCACGTTTTTCGCAACGTGTCCGCACATTGTCCGCGCTTTTTCCGCAACGTGTCCGCAACTTGTCCGCAGGTTTTTGTAGACAGGATGTGCTTTGACGACGGCAATGTGGACAGGACCGCCATTGCTGACCACAAAGCGTGTGGGCCAACGTGCTCTGGCGACCCTATTGTATGTGGACAACCGTGCTTTGCAGCCACATTGCGTGTGGACAAACGTGCTGTGGCAACCCCAATGTATGTGGACAACGTGCGTTGGCAGCCAGAATGTGTGTGGACAAACGTGCTTTGGCAGCCACAATGTATGTGGACAAGCGTGCTCTGGCGACCCCAATGTATGTGGACAAACGTGCTTTGGCGGCCACAACGTGTGCGGACACACGTGCTTTGGCAGCCACAATGTGTGTGGACAAACGTGCTTTGGCGGCCACCATGTGTCCCAAGGACGGTCCAGCGTGTCTGAAGTTTAGAGGGTACCTAAAAACCTGTTCCAGGGACCCCCCAATCTAAGCCCCCTCAGCATGTAACAGTCCGGTGAACACTGGGTTGCTCAGCTCTGACACTAACTACCCCGGTAATTCCAAAATGCTACCATATCCCGCAGCCTCTCAATCCCCACGCTATGTCCATGGCACGCCGGTGCCTGAGTCAAGCTTCATCGATGAACCCTGATTCCCATGATCATGTTCCGTGTCAGCTGTGAACCCAACAAGCGCTCTGTCGCCTTGCCTATAGCTCCCTTCCCAGTGAGGCGGGAGCCGGTAAACCCAGAGCCTCAAATCTCCTCCAGTGCTACAGACGGTTCACGGAGCTTAAGATGTGATTTGGCAAGAGAAGTTCGGTTGCTTGCTATGCCCGAAGGCCAGGAGATTCTCGTCAGCGTGCAATGTTGACACTGTGAGACCTGAATTGGTTTGGTGATGCTTGGTGCCATGGAATCTTCATAAGTTTGATTGGAAGCAGGACATATCCGGAGTAGGGCCGCCATGGCTTCTGCAGACAGCTGCCGCTTGCACATCCATGCGCGCCTCTATCACCGTCGCAAGACGGACAAGCCTGCGGCGATCAGCACATACTGGGAGAAAGCGGGCTACTGCGACCAGTCAGACCTCCGAAGACTTGCGGCCCCCGTGGCATCCTGGATCGCCTATGGCCCGCATGGTCGGATTCCAAGAGTTGAAGAGTTCCAGCTCTTGACGAAGTTCCTGGACAAGATGGATGGTGGGCTGTTGCCATCTCGATTGCGCGCTGTCCTGTCTGAGATGTTCACAGTGCTCGAATCGTTTGCCAGGCCGGACAATGAGGCTTGGAATAAGGCCGAGAAGCAGCTGGAAAAGAGCTATCGGAAGCTGCACCGACGCTGCATGGAATCCGAAACGGACGCAGGGGTTGTCGCCATGGATGACGATATCGTTGATGCTGAGCTGAGAGCTGAGGCGGACGATTCCGGCACTCCCTGTACATCTGACCAGTTTGATCAACACCTCACGTTGTTTCGCAAGATGAACGAGTGGGGCTTTCTGGACAATGCTCAGAAGCTGGAGCGCTTGCAGCAGGCCGAGGAGGCATCCAGATGCTCACGGAGGAGCTTGAGCCAGGCAGAGCTGGCAGATGTCCTCAACACGGCGGCAGCTTGTCTTGCAGCTCCGCGGAGACCTGCGAAGCTACATGATGCTCATGCCAAAGACCTAGGCGAAGTCAGTACTGCGCCGGAATCGCAGGATCCGACGGTGGATCTGCAAAAGCGAGTTCGGTCGTTGTTTCTGCATGCTCTCCGAATTTGGCAGACGAACCACTTCGACTGTCAAGCCATCGAGCATGTCCTGGACTGCGTGCAGCAGAAGATCAACAAGTTCGAGAGCAAGGTTGGAGAGATTCAAGGCGCTGCTGCGGGAAAGGCTTGGCTGAAAATCAAGCAGATGGTCGATGAGCTGCTGCTGCGGGTAGAGGCGCCCTCGAACCTGCATGCGAATGGTGCAAGGAATTCCCGAACCAAAGCGGCTCAGAAAGCCAAAACAAGACTGGAGCGCCAGAGCGGTATCCAGAATATTACCTGGGTTGTGAAGGACGCAAGTTGGAAATGCCAACGATCCTATGGAAAGGGTGCTATCCGCAGACAGAAAGCTCGCTTCTTTCCGATTTCCAAGTTCCTTGGGCAGGGCCTCGGCGAGGAGGCGGCTGTCGAGGCCGCACTGCAGGAAGCCAAGGCCTATCGCGAGGAGCTCGTGCGCCAGGGCAAGTTGAAGCCCCCGAAGCCGAGACCCCCACGCTCAACGGTGAGGGGGGTCTCTTTTCACAAGGGCCACCAAAAGTGGCAGGTGCGGTTGTACCATGCCGTCGAAAAGAAGACAGTGTGCTGCGGTTCCTTCGATGGCAAGGAGGAAGCCGAGGTCAAAGCCCGGAAGATGGCTGCGCAGCTCGGGGTTCGACCCGAGTACGAGGTGACGCCGGCCAAGAGAAGCAGGGCTGAGGTGTAGTTCGCGCAGTGCTTGGTGAAGGAAGAGCTTGGTGAAAGCCACGCGTCTGAGATGAGATGTGCGTCAAGTTCGCAGACCTCAGCTTCAGATTCCCCAACCAGTCTGGCTGTCGAACTGCATGCGTTGAGAATGTTTCTCGAATGTGCTCCCCCCTGAGAGGACGGTGTAGTCGCTGGGCCTGAGGCCTGCTTGTGTGTCCGACGGCGAAACAAAGCCTGAGACATGCGAGCTGACACGAAAGCACTCTCTGCGTGGCATGTTGCATGGAGCTGTCACTGTACCCAGAGGCCCCATAGTAGTTCCTTTTTGGGATTACCTTATAGGGTTCTATAGATAAACCCTTAAAAGGAACTAACTACTCTGGGGCCTTTGGGTAGTGACGTGTTCCACCAGGAAGCTCAAGGCGGCTATCTGCGCGGGAACCACCCGAACAGCTTCGCCTGGAGAGTTGCGAGAGTCTAGACCCTACCGGGTAATGCAGGAACTCGGTGTGAGGCAACAGGCAAAAGACAAAGAGCTTCACCCCTGTGTTGTGACTGCTCTGGCAAGAGAATCCATGGCCTCCTCGTTTGTACGTTTGCGATGCGCAGGGTCCAAGATCTTGGAATCTTAGAGTTTTCCTGCTGGTACAGATCATGGACACGGCGACAATTGAATGTAATACCTTTCTGAATGGAGCTTGGAATACTTCCTTGCGTGTCCGTGCATGCTCGTGAAGTTGGTGTTGGTGGAGGGCACGGGTCTGCATCCTTTCAACTACCGCTATAGATTCCTAAACCCCCAGAAGTCCCTTTGCATATAAACAAAAGAAGCAGCCTTAACCCCAAGCCCTAAACTGCTAAATCCTGAACGACTAAACCGTACTGGTATGTAAGATCCCGTGTAGGAAGCAGTCTGCGGTAGTACAGATACTTTATGTGTATATATAAGTATTGTTGCTTATCATCTTGACCACTTCCTTTAGTTCGTTTCACTTTGCCAGACTCCAAACCATATGCCTCGCCTGGATTGTCCGAGTGCGAGCGCCGAAACCCTAAACCCGAAGCCCTTAAACCCTAAAGCTCTAACTTTTACATCCCGTAGCAGGCATTCCAGACTCCCTTTGGGCAGACGGAAAAGAGTCTTCAAACAAAGATAATAATGATAATAAAAATAAAAATAATGCTAATTATAATAATAATAATAATAATAATAATAAAATGGTAATAATAACCCTTACATCCTAAACTCACAGCTTCTCCCTCGCCAGGGCCTCGTCTCCCCGCAAATCTCGGCCTCTGCGGCTTCTATGGACTTGGAGCGATTAGCCCAGGCCACTTCTTCAATGGTTCCTTGACAGGCTGCTAGAAGGTGACTACCAACATCGTTTCTCTTTAAATTAGGGCTCCTGAATATATATGAACACATATATATAAACATAAATAAATAAATAAATATATATATATATATATACACATGTATATATATATATATATATATAGATATAGATATGCATACGTACGTGCTTGTATTCCTTCCTTATTTACTATTCGTTAGCTTATTCACACGGTATGTATCCCAAAACCCTGTTCTCACTAGTTAGTAAGGGCTCATACTTCGGGCTGCTGGACAACGAGGCCTGCTGCACAAACAAATGGGCCCAGAGCGTCGGGCGTAATTTAAAGGTTTTACGGTTCAGAGCTCGTCGTTCCGATCATCGTTTCACATCGGGCCCAGCCCTTCAGTCAGGCTTGATGTGTCGAGTGCCTCGGAGAGAGCGAGAGAGAGAGAGAGAGAGAGAGAGAGAGAGAGAGAGAGAGAGAGAGAGAGAGAGAGAGGCACGGCCTAGGCCTGTGGGTCGCATCGCGACCCTTATGCCCGGCAGAGAAAGAAAGAGAGACAGAGAGAGAGAGAGAGAGAGTGAGAGCGAGAGAGTTTAGAGTTTAAGGTTTAAGGCGGTGCTCGGCACCCTCACTTCCAGGTATACACCCGGCTTAGGGCGTTGGGTTCGAAAGACTTAGGGGCACTTGACAACTTGTGCCTGTTGAACTTGGCCGTTCCTACAGGCGTTCTCTAAGAGCAAAGCTAATGCGACGTTCATCCACACAGCCATCAGCCTAAATCCAACTCAACGTACAGCATGCTTGCCAACTCCGGGCGCCGATGGAAGTGGGATGCCTGCACGAAGAAGTCACATTTCGGGGTTAGTCGGCGGAGGTCAAGTAGTGAACAGATTGGAGGGAATTGGGATTGTGTGATACGCGCCCAACCGCAGCCCACAAAGCACAAGCTTTATGGCTGGAGCCATCACTGTAAATGAACAAAGTATTGCCGACCCAGCCGGCTGCTAAAGGGTCCATATGCCCATGACATTGTGTCATAATGTAGGGCAGTCCCTCGACAGCTATACACTTATACTATACTGTCCGGCCCCTACCATACTGCTGTGGCCGGCCATTGCTAACAGCAGCTTTCCACAGGAAGAGACACATCGCTGCAAGTAGCAAGACGAATAGCAGCAGGCAAACACAGCAAAGTTGATATGACAGCCAACGGTACAACAGCTTCACAGGGATTTGCAAACAGTATCAATTAATGCTGCTTCTGCGGCAGGAGCAGTATCAGTAGCAGACCATTGACAGAAACCATGAGCTCTTGACACAAGCATATGCACGAATAGTCTTACAAGATGATGAACCCCAAACTCCAACCCTAAACCGTAAATCCTTGATCCCTTATAGAAAGGTCTAAAGCCATATAAACCGCCGGAAGCCCTAAACCCTGTATACCCACGACCGGATCTTGGTGTGATCGAGAGGTAGAAGCTCGTCCTGGAGGTCTGAAGAAGATGGGTAGAAAGAACCGTCCTTGTTAGGGCTCCTTGTTACGATTTCCGTATTAAAATGTGAGTTTTGAGAGAGGTAGGTTATTTTGGGCTCCGGGCTATGATTGCCTTCTTAAAAGGCCTTAAAGAAGTAGTTTGCTTAAACTTCCTATGATGTGAAGAGCTTACAAAGACCAGGGTTAGGGCTTAGTCTTGGGGTTACACGGAGCATGGGCTTGGAGCTGATAAGGTTTCAGGAGGTCATGATGTTTTAGGTCCCGATTTGTGCGGTAGAAGGTAAATCGGGCTTGGGAGTCTTAAGGCACAGAGACTAAAGGCTTGCAGACTCTAAGGGTGTAGGACAGGGAGACGTGATGTGCGTGGAGGTCGGCTTGAGATGCAAAATTTGGCCGTACTAGCAGTTCCTGCTGTTATTCTTGTCATTTTCGGTACACAAGACAGCCCCGGATTGAAACATGTTTTCGGTATTTGTGTTCAACATTCCAGATTTAGACTGCCTGGCTTTCTCGTGGCACCCAAGAACTTTGCACCAGGTTTTCCGGACACCTTGCTGGTTGTAGTGGTGATTAGCGCCAAAGTCTCGTGCCTCTAACGGGAGCATGCTCGCTTCCGTCCTCAAGCGCGGAGCCCAAAACCGCAAGAAGCTGGCGCCCAAGCAGACCCTGCAAAACCGAAGAGTGCAATGCTCTCGACAACAGGGTGGGAGGGCCGATGCTGCATCGATAGACACTGCACAGGACTCCTAGCCGCGCTTCGTGAACGAGGCCCGCATTCTGCATCTTTTCGAGGTTCAGCGGCAACGAGCATCCGTTCTGTGCAAGAGCTATGCCACACTCGTCTTCAAGATGATGTCAAGCTTCTTCATTTTGGCGTTGCTGCCATCATGAGCAGAGTGTCGCACAAGGACCGAGTTTATGCCAGGGGCGGGGTCCTTCGTGCGTCGAAGCCCTGGCAGGCACTCTTCCGTCGTTCGGTGGAACGACGTCCGTTTTCGGCCCCAGCGCAGATGTTTGATAAGCCGTAGAAGGACGGAGTTCATGTCGGGGCGCGAAATCTTGGTTTGCGGAAGAGCTTCTTCGTGCACTTGGGGCAGTGCTTTGGGATTTCGTGCTGAACTAGCGTAGCAACCATGGCACAGGATTCTGGTATGGGGTTCTTCAGGGCAACTAGACTTGAGACCAGGTTATCGGTGCTGCCGGAGCTACTTTGCAATACTGTCCTCGCTTTGAACATTGCTTCCGTCGAAACTGGAGCCGACATTTCGCACAGCACTTCACGGTCAATGGCCAAAACCGGATGGTTCGATTCGATACGGTGCTCGCTGGCAGCCTCGCTGAGGTGGCCTCTCCCCCGCGATTGGATCTGTCACCAGCCGCCATCACAAGGCTGTCGTCAGCTTTGCAGCGCGCTGCTCGTTCTTGATTGCAATGTCAGCACTGATGCTTAGGATGAGCTGGAGGCCAAAGTCAGTTGTTTGGAAGCCATGGTGTGCTTGTCATGTGGCTATCGCCGCTCTGATCAGCATATTGTAGTTGGAGCTGGGGCGCCGTTGAGCAGCATAAACATTTACACACGCAACACACTGACATGCCGCATGTGGAAGCTCCAAACTTCGCCACGCGCATGACCTACAATCCTCCGCAGATGTTCGTGCATTCGCGTCCAGAGGCCGCCTGAGGAGGTGCCACCAGAAGCACTGAAGTCGCGGTTTGCGGCCCAGTGAGGGCTCAGGGGCTATGGAAAAGTTGGTTCGGGATGCCGAGCTGTGCAGCTCTCACGTGCCTTTCTCAAAAAAAACCTACCTCCCAGGGCAGCAGAATCCGCAGTAGAAACGAGCGACACTGCACACTGTGCAACTGAACGTCCCGAACATCGGATGTCGTTATCGAGATATGCACATGGCTGGCTCTCAAGAGACATTGCTCAGGCCTACACCGCAGCGTACGCAGAAGCCGACAGCAGCGCAGCCCGGCAACAGTCAGCAAGTATATAAAAAGATAAATAAATAAATAAATATATATATATACACAAATGAATGTGCGTATACACATACATACAGAGTGCATATACATACTGACATATACAATATATATATATATATATATATATATATATATACTTGGTGGCCGTTTCGGGGATTTTTAATTTTTTGGTGTTTTGTGGGGTTCATTGCATACAACCAACTGCAGCCTTCAGGCTCGAGGGGTCAGACCAGGCATCAATCCAACCAGGTGTTTCCAGTGGAAACACCTGGTTGGAGTTGATGCCTGTCGGGGGATGCACGGACATCCCTCACCCCTGCAAGATGTCTGTGGTCCCACCACCGACATCTTGCAGGGGTGAAGGATGTGCGTGCATGAACCCCGACCGAGGCCCCAGCGTGCATGGATAGAGACATCCATCACCCCCGCAAGATGTCTGTGGTCCCACCACTGACATCTTGCGGGGGTGAGGGATGCCCGTGCATCCCCGACCGAGGCCCCAGCGTGCATGCACAGACCCAGAACAATGCACCAGGCTCGGTCAGACCCCAGCATGCATGCACAGACCAATGCACGAGGCTCGGTCAGACCCAGAACAATGCACCAGGCTGGGTCAGACCCCAGCATGCATGCACAGACCCAGAACAATGCACCAGGCTCGGTCAGACCCCAGCATGCATGCACAGACCAATGCACGAGGCTCGGTCAGACCCAGAACAATGCACCAGGCTGGGTCAGACCCCAGCATGCATGCACAGACCCAGAACAATGCACCAGGCTCGGTCAGACCCCAGCATGCAGGTCCAGGCTCAGTCAGTCAGACTACAGTAGGTGGTGGCTCCAAGGCTCCCAGGCTGCCAGGCTCAAGGCCCACCCCTAACCCGTGCCGCCATGTCTTCATGGACTTCGTCGTGATCACTCTTCGGCTGTGGCCGCAGCCGCAGCCGCAGCCTCAGGGGGGGGGGGGGGGGGGGCAGGACGAGAGCAAAAATCATATTATAGCATGACATGCAATGACAGTCAGCTGCTTTGACTTGCGATTCCTGTCACGGCGGCTCCCAGGCACTTTAGGCTCCCAGGCACTTTAGGCTCCCAGGTTTCAGTCAGTTCCACTGAGGTTTCCTGCCGACGGCCGCCGCGGCTCTTCGAAGACAAGCCGCCAGTTTTGCATTTACCCGTGGAGTGTTGCATGCATGCCTTGAGTGTTTGCCGTGCACCACATGCAATCAGAGTCAGCTGCTTTGACTTGCGAGTGTTGCCACTGGAGTGTTTGCCGAGCACCACATGCAATGACAGTCAGCTGCTTTCAGTTTAGGCTCCCAGGCACTTTAGGCTCCCAGGTTTCAGTCAGACAGTTCCACTGAGGTTTCCTCCGACGGCCGCCGCGGCTCTTCGAAGACAAGCCGCTAGTTTTGCATTTACCCGTGGAGTGTTGCATGCATGCCTAGAGTGTTTGCCGTGCACCACATGCAATCACAGTCAGCTGCTTTGACTTGCGAGTGTTGCCACTGGAGTGTTTGCCGAGCACCACATGCAATGACAGTCAGCTGCTTTCACTTTAGGCTCCCAGGCACTTTAGGCTCCCAGGCACTTTAGGCTTTCAGTCAGTTCCACTGAGGTTTTGAACACCTGCCGACGGCCGCCGCGGCTCTTCGAAGTTTGAAGACGAGCCGCCAGTTTTGCATGCACCCGTGGAGTGTTGCATGCATGCCTAGAGTGTTTGCCGTGCACCACATGCAATCACAGTCAGCTGCTTTGACTTGCGAGTGTTGCCACTGGAGCGTTTGTCGAGCACCACATGCAATGACAGTCAGCAGCTTTCACTTTAGGCTCCCAGGCACTTTAGGCTCCCAGGTTTCACTCAGTTCCACCGAGGTTTCCTGCCGAAGGCCGCCGCGGCTCTTCGAAGACAAGCCGCCAGTTTTGCATTTACCCGTGGAGTGTTGCATGCATGCCTAGAGTGTTTGCCGTGCACCACATGCAATCACAGTCAGCTGCTTTGACTTGCGAGTGTTGCCACTGGAGTGTTTGTCGAGCACCACATGCAATGACAGTCAGCTGCTTTCACTTTAGGCTCACTTTAGGCTCCCAGGCACTTTAGGCTCCCAGGTTTCAGTCAGTTCCACTGAGGTTTGAACACCTGCCGACGGCCGCCGCGGCTCTTCGAAGACAAGCCGCTAGTTTTGCATTTACCCGTGGAGTGTTGCATGCATGCCTAGAGTGTTTGCCGTGCACCACATGCAATCACAGTCAGCTGCTTTGACTTGCGAGTGTTGCCACTGGAGTGTTTGTCGAGCACCACATGCAATGACAGTCAGCTGCTTTCACTTTAGGCTCCCAGGCACTTTAGGCTCCCAGGTTTCAGTCAGCCCCACTGAGGTTTTGAACACCTGCCGACGGCCGCCGCGGCTCTTCGAAGTTTGAAGACAAGCCGCCAGTTTTGCATGCACCCGTGGAGTGTTGCATGCATGCCTAGAGTGTTTGCCGTGCACCACATGCAATCACAGTCAGCTGCTTTGACTTGCGAGTGTTGCCACTGGAGCGTTTGTCGAGCACCACATGCAATGACAGTCAGCAGCTTTCACTTTAGGCTTCACTTTAGGCTCCCAGGCACTTTAGGCTCCCAGGTTTCACTCAGTTCCACTGAGGTTTCCTCCGACGGCCGCCGCGGCTCTTCGAAGACAAGCCGCCAGTTTTGCATTTACCCGTGGAGTGTTGCATGCATGCCTAGAGTGTTTGCCGTGCACCACATGCAATCACAGTCAGCTGCTTTGACTTGCGAGTGTTGCCACTGGAGTGTTTGCCGAGCACCACATGCAATGACAGTCAGCTGCTTTCACTTTAGGCTCCCAGGCACTTTAGGCTCTCCCAGGTTTCAGTCAGTTCCACTGAGGTTTTGAACACCTGCCGACGGCCGCCGCGGCTCTTCGAAGACAAGCCACCAGTTTTGCATGCACCCGTGGAGTGTTGCCCCTGGAGTGTTTGCCCAGCACCACATGCAATGACAGTCAGCTGCTTTGACTTGCGAGTGTTGCCGCTGGAGTGTTTGCCGAGCACCACATGCAATGACAGTCAGCTGCTTTGACTTGCGATTCCTGTCACGGTGACTCCCAGGCACTTTAGGCTCCCAGGCACTTTAGGCTCCCAGGTTTCAGTCAGTTCCACTGAGGTTTTGAACGCCTGCCGACGGCCGCCGCGGCTCTGCGAAGACAAGCCGCCAGTTTTGCATTTACCCATGGAGTGTTGCATGCATGCCCAGAGTGTTTGCCGTGCACCACATGCAATCACAGTCAGCTGCTTTGACTTGCGAGTGTTGCCGCTGGAGTGTTTGCCGAGCACCACATGCAATGACAGTCAGCAGCTTTCACTTTAAAGGCTCCCAGGCACTTTAGGCTCCCAGGTTTCAGTCAGTTCCACTGAGGTTTGAACACCTGCCGACGGCCGCCGCGGCTCTTCGAAGACAAGCCGCTAGTTTTGCATTTACCCGTGGAGTGTTGCATGCATGCCTAGAGTGTTTGCCGCGCACCACATGCAATCACAGTCAGCTGCTTTGACTTGCGAGTGTTGCCGCTGGAGTGTTTTCCGAGCACCACATGCAATGACAGTCAGCAGCTTTCACTTTAAAGGCTCCCAGGCACTTTAGGCTCCCAGGTTTCAGTCAGTTCCACTGAGGTTTTGAACACCTGCCGACGGCCGCCGCGGCTCTGCAAAGGCAATCCGCGAGTGTTGCACGCACCCGTGGAGTGTTGCCCCTGGAGTGTTTGCCGAGCACCACATGCAATGACAGTCAGCTGCTTTGACTTGCGAGTGTTGCCACTGGAGTGTTTGCCGAGCACCACATGCAATGACAGTCAGCTGCTTTGACTTGAAATTCCTGTCACGGTGGCTCCCAGGCACTTTAGGCTCCCAGGCACTTTAGGCTCCCAGATTTCAGTCAGTTCCACTGAGGTTTTGAACACCTGCCGACGGCCGCCGCGGCTCTTCGTGAAGGCAAGCCGCCAGTTTGCACCACATGCAATCACAGTCAGCTGCTTTGACTTGCGAGTGTTGCCACTGGAGTGTTTGCCGTGCACCACATGCAATCACAGTCAGCTGCTTTCACTTGCGATTCCTGTCACGGTGGCTCCCAGGTTCTTGAGGCTCCCAGGTTTCAGGCTCCTGAAGCAGGAGTCAGACCAGTTCCTGGGTTAGCATATGTCAAGCAGCGCGGACAGTGACATCATGGCTGCATTGAAGCTCCGAGCGAAGGCGGCCGAGTCCACGGACACCGCCGCAGCTGCGGCTGCAAAGCCGTCCGAGTCCGAGACGGCGGAGTCGGAGGGCTTCACAATGGTCTCAGAGCCGGAGGAGCAACAGCAGCAGCAGCCTGGCTCGGGATCGACTTCGTTGGCAAGGGCCAGTGACGATGCCACTTCGTCGGATGTCGGCGAGAACATCCCACAAGTCCTTCAGTCCATGATCAAACCGGCGATGCTGCGCTACAAGGCTACGGATCTCCAGTCCCACTATATGCACATTGGCTTAAACGACTGGGAGTTCAAGTTAGATGTTACATTAATTATTTGGTTTATTGCTTTGAAATTATAATTAATCAGTTTTTTTATTATATATTATTATTATAGATCCTCCAGGCACCTGAAGCAAGCGCCGGACCTGCTGAGAGACCGTTACGACACGAGTGAGCAGTTCACGTGGGCACTGGCAGGGTTCAATGCGTATCGCAGCTCATTCTACCCAGACGGCAGTTTTTCCGACAATTGTGGCATCATAGCATGTACCTCGGCAGAATAACATTAAAATTTAATTTAATAATATAATAATTAAATAATTTAGTAATCATAATAATTAATCATATTAATAATAATAGTAGGTTGTAGTTTAGTTTTTCATTTGAATTGTTCTGAAGATCGTGTCAACTCAGATTTCCCGTGGGAAGACATGGAGGTTATGCCCAAGTTGCAGAGCATCGCGACGTCCATGCCGCCGCAGAATGCAACGCCGCAGGTGTACTCTGTTGTACCTGAGCCTGATGAAGTTATTAATTAACTTAAATCTGTGAATGAATGTAATTATTATTAATTGCACTGAGGTGGCGTGCTGCATCCGGGAGCTTCTGGATCAGTTTCTCTATGCGCCTGACGAAAAGGTGGTCCGCATCCTCTTGTTCCCATACATAGCAAACGGGGCTGCGCGAGGATGTATGTTGAATCGCTTCGAACCCTGGCTAGGCTAGATCGAAGTTGGAGTAACAGATTGTTTGCATCGTTTGACTTATTATATATGACTCATTCGACTGAGTCCAGACTTAACCAAGGACCAGGATCCCCAGTGGGCAGGATGGTCACTGCCGATCATGACGGATGGCTTGCTCTTGTCGGTGTCATCGTACGCCCAGGATGTCTTGGCCTTTGCCTCCATGTTCTTGAACAAATGCGGGTTCCTGTCAGCGGTACCAAGATCTGCTCCGATAGGCATTGCTGCGCAGACCTTCGCATCCGTGGAGGAGAGGAACGAGATGATGCTCCAAAACAGTTTCCTCCGCGAGCGCTTCACCGAGGAGTATGAAAACAAGCTGTACAAGTGCGGCGTGCGGCTTGCTGTCTTCAACCAAGCCCTGCGGCAACTTGGCTCAGTATTTTGTGCCGTTCCGTTATGATTAAATTATTTATTAATAGATAAAAATCCAAGGCGGTCGGAGGTGATGACCAACACTGCCCGGATGGATCCCGGGTTTGGGCACTTCATTACGCCACTCCCTGCCGACGGCCTTGAGATGGCGGCGCTGTACGGATCCAAGTCTTTGTGGGCGACCGATCAAGGCTATTTCTACTCCATCGGCCTGATCCCAGCGACGGTTTGCGCTTCGAAGAAGTTCGTGACGGAGACGAAGATGCCGTTCTGTGAGGTGATCAAGGGCGATCTGGACGAGACCATGGAGGACTTCCGCTTCTCGAAGAAGAGGGAGGTGACGTTCGCCTACCTGGGCGATGGGGACGACTTCGGGCTCTTCTTGGATGGCTACACTCTGGCGCCTGGGCGATTTTAAATAAAATAGTTTAGTATTAACTTGACTGATAACCTTCCATCCCAGGAACGCGTGATCCTGTGGAAGCGGGTGCCCTTGGTGATGAAGTTTCAGCGGCACCTGGATGCCATTGGCAGGCCGTACACGGTCACCCTCTGCCGGTGCGGTAAATGGGGGCGACAGGTCGACTTGGCCATGAAATATTCAGGCACCAGGAACCCTGATCAGTGAAGCCTGCTGACTGTTTCATTGCTGGCTGGCTTTGTTTTGCACAGGCGATCCCCAGGCCCCTAGGCTCCTAGGTTCTAAGGCTGGGATGTCTTGAGGAGCCATGATTTATATTAATGACAATAATACAAAAGTGATATGATTCATGTGTAAATGTATTATAGCTTTGTTTCACTCAAGTTCAAGGTTCCAAGGCTCCCAGGCTCCCAAGGCTCCTAGGCTTAGGATCTTGGCCGAACGCACAGAGGGACAAGCAGCTTGTGCCCAATGATTTCATGAGCCAGCCAGCCACGACGGAATCCTGGCATTGTCCAGCTAGCCAGAATCCTGGCATGTGCAGAGCAACGTCAAGTCCAGTGATGTTGCCTGCCCCTCCAGCAGTGTGGCCGACAGCGAGCACACATGGAAAAAAAGTAAGTGCTTTCTTCAGTCAGCTTGTCAAGTAACACCCCCCAGCCCGATAAACACCAGAACCCCCCCCCCGGCGGCAGGCGATCTTCATCGCGGCCCGGCTTGCGTGCTCAGGCCAGCCAGGATTGGTTTGTAAGGACTTAGGGTTTAGGGTTTGTAGGTTAAGGATTTAGGGTTTAGGGTTTGTAAGGACTTAGGGTTTAGGGTTTGTAAGGACTTAGGGTTTAGGGTTTGTAAGGATTTAGGGGTTTAGGGTTTGTAAGGATTTAGGGTTTAGGGTGTGGCTTTAGGGCTTAAACACTCGCAAGGGTTTATCCCTAAACCCTTAACCCTAGGCCCTAAACCCTAAAGCCCAAACCCTAAATCCTTACAAGCCCTAAACCCTAAGTCCTTACAAACCCTAAACCCTAAGTCCTTACAAACCCTAAACCCTAAATCCTTGCAAACCCTGAACCCTAAATCCTTACAAACCCTTAACCCTAAGTCCTTACAAACCCGAACCCTAAATCCTTACAAACCCTAAACCCCTAAATCCTTACAAACCCTAATAAGCCTGAACCCTACGTCCTTACAAACCCTAAACCCTAAATCCTTGCAAACCCTGAACCCTAAATCCTTACAAACCCTAAACCCTAAACCCTAAGGCTTAAATCCTCACAAACCTCCCAGCCCAAACAATCATACCACTAATGTGCATCCAAGGGTGGCTTCAACTTAGTCTAAGTTGAAGCCACCCTTGGATGCACACAAAACACCCTTGGAAGGCCTGCTCGGCGGCATCTGCGCATCCAAGGGTGCCGGAGGCGCATCGAAGGGTCCTGCGGTCGTATGGTATTTAAGTAAGGATTTAGGGTTTAGGGTTTGTAAGGATTTAGGGTTTAGGGTTTAGGGTTTGTAAGGACTTAGGGTTTAGGGTTTGTAAGGACTTAGGGTTTAGGGTTTGTAAGGACTTAGGGTTTAGGGCTTGTAAGGATTTAGGGTTTGGGCTTTAGGGTTTAGGGCCTAGGGTTAAGGGTTTAGGGATAAACCCTTGCGAGTGTTTAAGCCCTAAAGCCACACCCTAAACCCTAAATCCTTACAAACCCTAAACCCCTAAATCCTTACAAACCCTAAACCCTGTTGCTTCGGAGTTGCCCTGCAACCCTTAGCCCCGAAACCCTTAACCCTAATCCCCTCAACCCTAAACCCCTCTGCCATCGCATCAAAAAAACCCTAAACCCCTGTAAAGCCTGAACCCTAAACCCCTAAACCCCTAAACCCCTAAACCCTAAACCCTAAACCCCTAAACCCCTAAACCCCCTAAACCCCCTAAACCCCTAAACCCCTAAACCCCTAAAACCCTAAACCCCTAAATCCCTAAACCCTTAAATCCCTAAATCCTAAACCGGAGTTCACACAAAGGCATGTCCCGTATCGGGCATCGCCGCGGGGCTCAGCCCTATGAACACGCTGCTCGAATCAGGACGAGCTAAGCGTGGTATGGCAACAACTCCACGGGGCAATGCACAGCGTCTGCGTTCCCAATCCTGGAGGCCATACGACGAGTACAATTGCCGGTCGCGGCAAACTGGGGCTGCACATGGCAGCACGGCAACGCCACAGCCATGCGGTACTGGAAGTTTCAGACCACAAACGCATGGAGACTGCGCAGCGGCTGTGAGCCGGCGCACCGGTCCACGGACCCTCAGAGAAGCGCGTACATGCGCGTATAGCGTGACAGAAACACATTGTCACGCACGCGTCACGCGTCCGCGAGGGCCCCTAGGCTCCAAGGCTCCAAGGCTCCGAAGGATTTTGTTTGGCAAACCCCTCACAAAAATGATTAAAGAGGTAGTGGCGGGGTTTAGCAACGTTTTTGTTGAAAGTAGGCCATAAATCGTCTAAACCCTAAACCCTGGACCCTATTAAATTCCAGACCCTAAACCCTTAAGATTATCACCATCTTACGGTACTCGGCTGCAGTCGATTCATTAAAATCCCTTTGAACGCCTATGACCCCGCCGTAAGCCTAACACCCTGCCCATAGCCCGCTCCCTAAAGCCTGGTACCCCTAAAATGCCCACTCCAGTAAAGGCTTCAACCCCTAACAGCCCCCATGAGGGTTTAGGGTTTAGGGTTAAAGTTTAATTTCAAAATTATTTTAAATTAAGTAACTTTAATTAAATAATAAGTTAAAATGAAAGTAAACCCTAAACCCCGTTCTTGATCGTCGATAATTGCTGAAACCCAGGTTACACTCGAAACCCTGGACACCAAACTACCTAAATCCTAAAGCCCCCTGTACCCCCTGTATTCCTTAAGCAAAGCACACACCAAAACTTGACAGGACCCTTCAATGCACCCGGATGACCCTTGGATGCAACGATCAGGCCAGGCACTGCATCTAAGGGTGTTTTGTGTGCATCCAAGGGTCATTGAGGGGTACTGGTCTGGTGGGATCATCGCCTTTGCTTCTGTCCCAGTGCCAGTCACTCGTCGCGAAGTTTGAAGTTGTCAGCAAGTGCTGCATTCAACTTAAACGTTGCATTCAAGGCTCCAGGCACCAAGGCACCCAGGCTCTCAGGCTCCAAGGCCTAGTAGAGTGTGCATTTTGACCCTACCCACACAGTGTACGCTGCCGTTACGTCACTGTGGGCACCGTTGGCCGGGTGTCGGGCCGCAGGAACTCAGCCTTGAGGCCAACCTGCCAAGGCAGTGGCAGATGACAGCTGGGCCAATGGGCTAATGCGCCAGCTGGGGCAAAATCTGGGCCAGGGATCCTGTTGTCCCGCCAGATTGTTCCTGCAATGAGGGGGAGGCTTTACTGCTGGGATCATCGGCTTTGCTTCTGTCCCAGTGCCAGTCACTCGTCGCGAAGTCTGAAGTTGTGCAAGTGCAGAATTCAAACTTTGCATTCAAGGCTCCAGGCCCCCAGGCCCCCAGGCGCCCAGGCTCTCAGGCTCTCAGGCTCCAAGCCCCTGAGGCTGCATGTCTACCAGCCCTCCGTGCGTCTCCAGGCACTTTGAGGCAGTGGCTGGATGGCTGGGGTTCGGGCTTTCAGAGTGCCACCGATGCCAGCACGTTTTGGTCTCGGGGCGACCAAGCTTCCACAAAGATTGATACAAGTCTTCAAACTCGTCATTGTTGTTCGTCGATGATAGTTGAAACCCAGGTTACACTCGAAACCCTCGTTACCAAACCACCTAAATCCTTAAAGCCCCCCTGTACACCCTGTAAATTCCTTAAGCAAAGCACACACCAAAACTTGACAGGACCCTTCAATGCACCCGGATGACCCTTGGATGCAACGATCAGGCCAGGCACTGCATCTAAGGGTGTTTTGTGTGCATCCAAGGGTCAATTGCTGAAACCCAGGTTACACTCGAAACCCTCGACACCAAGCCACCTTTATCCTAAACCCCACCCTGTACCACCTGTATTCCTTCAGCAAAGCACACACCAAAACTTGAAAGGACCCTTCAATGCACCCGGATGACCCTTGGATGCAACGATCAGGCCAGGCACTGCATCTAAGGGTGTTTTGTGTGCATCCAAGGGTCATTGAGGGGTACTGGTCTGGTGGGATCATCGCCGTTGCTTCTGTCCCAGTGCCAGTCACTCGTCGCGAAGTTTGAAGTTGTCAGCAAGTGCAGCAATTTAAACGTTACCGTTGCATTCAAGGCTCCAGGCACCCAGGCACCCAGGCTCTCAGGCTCCAAGGCCCAGTAGAGTCGCTGCCGCCATGATTCCAGGCACTTTGAGGCAGTGGCTGGACGGCTGGGGGTCCGGCTTTCAGAGTGCCACCGAGGCCAGCATCGGTGCCACTCATGCCCGTTTTGGTCTCGGGGCGGCCAAACTTCCACAAAGATTGTTGGTGGGAACTGATTGCAGTGGCATTGATGCACCGATCCATGGCCTTAGGGAGCTCGGCATCACGCACCAGCATTTGTTTGGGAGTGAGGTGGCTGCTGGTCCTCGGTCGGTTATCGAGGCTAATACCAAGCCCTCGGTACTGTTCCACAGTGTCCTGGATGCTGACAAGGCACCGTTCGTTCACCTGTACATTGCCGGCTTCAGCTGCAAGCCGTTCAGCCTGCTCCACAATAAGTCAAGGCTCCTCAAGGAAAAACAGGCTCAAATATTCTATGGGGTCGTTGCACGCATCCAACTTGTGCGGCCCTCGTGCTTCGTGCTGGAGAATGTGTCAGGCATCAAGCGTGTTTCTGCAAAGGTTCTGGCGGCACTCAGGTCCACAGGCTATCATGTCGAAATGATTTTGATGAACCCTGCCGAGCTACAGGAGCCCATCCAGAGGCCTAGGTACTACTTCATCGGGGTCCGGCAAGATGTGAGCCTCATCTCGCCAAAGGACATGTCGTGCTGGCTTCGTGAGGCTTGGGCGGAAGTCCAGGATTCAGTTGCTTCCGGAGACGCAGTCGATCTTTTGGATAGACTGCTACCGGCGAGCCACCCTGCTGTGGCACAGTACCAGGAAAGCCGCAAACGGAAGTGGTCGCAAGCTTCCAACCGTGGGTTCCCAGGCTCCCAGGCTCCCAGGCTCCAGGCTCCCATGCTCCAAAGTGGAAAGAATTGCACAAGATGTGCAAAGCTTCAATGCAGCAGGGCAGCCGGTTGAAGAGTGAGAGTCGGAGGCCTTGCACTGAGAGCGGAGTCGCCTGCTGCGCAGACACGTTGTTCCTGCATTTGCCGCGTGAGCGTGATGCCTGGGACATCATTTGCACAAAGCATGCAGGCAGTAAGGAGCTTGTCGCGGATGTATCCCAGAATGTGAACCGAGCCCGGGTGCGGACCGATGGCTCCCTGCCTACTGTTACACCTGGGGCCGTACTGGTATCCGCACGAGCTGGAAGGATCATTAGCCCGCTTGAAAAAGTCATGCTGCACGGTTTTCCAATTCACCGTATGGTTTTTCCCAGCAAAGTGACCGACAAGGAGCTCGCCAGCATGGGCGGCAACACGATGCATGTGCAGATTGTAGCCGTGGCAATGAAGTTTGCGCTTGCGTTGGTAAACTGGAGCCTGCCCAAAGCTTCCCGGCCGACAGCCTTGTGCAGCACCGTTGCTGCGCCAAGCATAACTGCTTCAGTTGTGCTCGGCGCAGCAGCGAAATGCCGCAAGCGCCATGGCAAGCCACGGAAGGCTCCCAAGGCGCGAAAGGCTGCATCGGCGCAGAAGCCTCCAAAGGCACCAAAGGCTCCAAAGGCTCAGAAGGCTGAAGGCATGTCAGCTTTGGCAAAGCGTTGGCAGAAAGTCTTGAGACCGCAGGCAGCAAAGAAGTGCTCGAGGAAGGGTGCCACGGCCACATTGGCGTCCCGTCTTGCCCATCGCTGGGCAAAGTAGTAGTCATTAATTCGTCATATTATGACGGAGAATGGCATGCGTTTTCTAATTTGGCCACTCGGAGTTGGCATCATAGACTGACTTAGGTGAGGCCGGGTGCAAAATTCGGGAAAGCCTGCTCCGAGCAGTACAGATTATTTGGACTGGGTCACCCTGCCGACTCCCAGTGAAACAAACCGCCGCAGTGTGCATAGGAGTTCGCAGTGTTGTGCCATTCGGGCTGCTTGACTCGGGGTAATACCCTCACGTCTGCCAGGCAGCTGCTCGCTGTCGGATCGAACGGGAAGCTGGAGGCGCGGTTCTCGGGTTAGTCGGAGTCGGTTGGACCAGTTGCAGAGTCTGATTCAGTTCCAGTCTTAGCACGGTTGCCACGGTTGCGTTTGCTTGTCATCGTAAGTGCTGCGCGGTCGCTTCAGGCTCCCAGGCTCAAGGCTCCAAGGCCCCCAGGATTTCAATGCCAGTGGGTAGCCGCACCCTGCGTGGTCTTGCCGCTCGGTTCGGACTACGCTCCCGGAAGCAGGACCGGACGCCGACAAAAAAAAGACGAGGTCCACAAGGATCCGTGCCTGCGGCCCCGAAGAAGCTTCGGCTCGAGTCCGGCGAAGGCCTGGCTCAGGAGGGCGACGACGACACCGGAAAGGGATGTGGCGATGTTGGTCTCGCGACTGAGAGCGATGCAGAGCATTTGGCTCGCCATCGTGGTGGCGACGAGAAATGCAGCCGATGCAAGCTGCCCGGTTCAGAAACCCTAATTTTAATTTAAATTAATTATTATTTAATTTATAATTTTATTTAATATTTAAAGAAATTTAAATCATAAATGGTCTTATTATTAATAGGGTTTCTGAACCGGGCAACTAGACATACTACATACATACATACTTACATGCCTGCCATGCATGCATACACATTACATGTCAATCTATTTTTTCATTTTGGTTCTTTATCATCTTGCTGTCGTGTTTCTCTCTCTCTCTCTCTCTCTCTCTCTCGGTGGCTCTCTCTCTCTCTCTCTCTCTCTCTCTCTCTCTCTCTCTCTCTCTCTCTCTCTCTCTCTCTCTCCCTCTCTCTCTCTCTCTCTCTCTGTCTCTCTCTCTCTCTCTTTCTCTCGTTCTCTCTCTATCTCTCTCGCTCTCTCTCTCTCACTCTCTCTCTCTCTCTCTCTCTCTTTCTCGTGCTCTCCGTCTCTCTCTCTCTCTCTCTCTCTCTCTTTTTCTCTCTCTCTCTCTCTCTCTCTCTCTCTCTCTCTCTCTCTCTCTCTCTCTCTCT
>CAJNDT010002746.1:327500-498980 GCA_905221615.1 Symbiodinium sp. CCMP2592 | reverse complement strand
TGTGCCTCCTTCGGCGAATGTCAGTGCACAGGTGCTGCTGGGCACTCACACATGCAGTAATTCTGCCGGGTGTTCCCGATGTGAGGCGATGGTGGCTCCGCCTTCGACGGATCTCGCCGCAGAGGTGGGGCTGCATGCTTCCGATTGATCTTAACTGCCGCTGTAGACCTGCATGCATGGGACTGCACATTCAATCAAGCGATACCTTGCTGTGCTGCAGACATTAGCTGTTCTGACGAGCCCCGCTTTCCTGGAAAGTGGATGCATCACGACTAGGTCAGACTAGGTAGTGGCTCCAAGGCTCCGACAGGCTGCCAGGCTCCAACATGTCAAAGCTCAGTCTAACATGTCATATAATAGTAGGCTCCCAGGCTGCCAGGCTGCAACATGTCAAAGCTCAGTCTAACATGTATTATAGGCTCATAGGCTCCCAGGCTCCCAGGCTTTAGGGATCAACATGGGGCCCAAGCCCAAGAAAATGCCTCGTGACCGCTCTGCTTCCCGCACCCCGCGCCAGTCAGCGGTCAAAGCCAGTGCCAAGCCAGCCAGTGCCAAGCCAGCCAGTGCCAAGCCGCACCCGACCCTGTCCTCTGATGACTCCGACGAAGACCTCCTTCGATCCACTGATGAGGAGACCGGTGGGCCGCCGGGCACTGGCAGTGGCACCAGCGCTCCGAGGGGACCACCACCTCCAACGCCTGTTGTCTCTCGCGGACCACCCCCTCCAACGCTGCCACTGCATTTTTTGTAGGACCCGGTGGAAGTGGACATATCGAAGGTGTGACTCACAGCTTCACTGCCCCGGTAACCCCGGTACAGGCGTTCCAACTGGCCTCCAGGGCGATCACGGCATCCTCTCCTCCGACGACCTCGACTTCCTCGGGTGGGTCCCTGGTCATCAGTCTTCCGCACAACTTGGAGTACCCAGTCGAAGTCACCATCCGATCAGACCCTAGGGAGAGGGCCGCCGTGTCTACTGAATCTAGCGGGTGATTCGATGTACAGCATTGCAGTGGCCGTGCAAACATGAGGCAAAGACTGTCAGTGATCTGTTGATTCGTCAGTCAGTCAGTGCTTGCAAGCATGGGGACTCGCAGTGCAACCGCTCAGATCTGTCAGATGCCCGGAGTCACAAACATGGGACCTATGCATTCAGGCTCCCAGGCATCGAGGCTCCCTAGGCTGCAATTAGCCATGGAGCCGACGACCGCAAATACTGTGAACATGGCGGTGTGGCGACTGGGGAGGCGAGCAATGCATAGGAGGGCCCAGAGAATCCCTTCCCCGGTAGTGATTTTTGATTCGGCGGTTAGGCTGGAGTGTTCGATCCTGCGGTTTGTTAGTGCCCTCCGCCTGAAAGGCCCTTGCCGCCGGGCCCCAGCCTAGAGGATAGGGAGAAGCTCACCTTCGACGTGAGAATGGCGGCCTGGAAGGCTGGATTCAAATATGGAAGGGCCATCCAGCAGAAGCACCTCGACGAGGCTCAGGCTTCGACTTGTCGCTCCACTCCATACGACTCTGACTCTGACGCACCGCTGCTGAAGATGACTGCAGGAGAGTGGAACTGCCTGGCCGTGGTCCTCGATCAGACGTTCGAGTTGGGGCTTGGGAAAGATGAAGCAGTGAGGCGATTCGGGGTCGGCCAAGCAGTGAGGGTATTCGGGCCTCGTGCAATTCTCCCGGACTACCCTTCGAGGAGCAGGTTGGCGATTGAAGCCCGTGGCCGTGTGCCTGCCGGTTTGTTTTCATATTCTGATGGAGTTTCTTGGCATATTCAACAGTAACATTTAAGTTAAAAAAATAATCATTTTGACTAACTTTTCGTATGCCAGCCTAAGGTGCCCGAGAGGAAGCACAACCCTGTGCCCAAGGCCAAGCAGAAGCCGGAGGTGGTAAGGGCAGCCGGCAGTGAGGTCTCAGGCGATCGTGGCACTTCTCGCCCGGAGTCAAAGGCTCCCAAGGCTCCCAGGCTCCCAGGCTTGGAGCTGTGAGCTGGTGATTTTTTAGTTTACTTTGTCCGCTCCCTGGCACGACTGTCGCTGTGTGGGCCATTGAAACCTTAGCTTGTACAGTAGCCGACGATGACAATACCGACTGGCTGCACGGGAATCAAATTTCGGGAGGTAGCCGATGCAGCTCGATTTGCTAGCGCGTCTTTGTCAAGACTTGTTGATGTTTTCTCTGACCAGGACAGCGGACGATTCTCGGCTAGCAGGCTCCTCCAAACCCGCGCCGAGGCGAGCCGGTGAGTCTCATGCATTTGAGTCGTACTTAGACCATTATTCTCGCCAGGTCCTCCTGCAGTGGGACGGGCGCCTGCGTACAGGCTGGCCAACTGCGGTCATAATGGCTTGACGGGTGATGCATCGACCCTTGAATTGCAACCTGATGACCCTTGAATGCGCTGATTCTCCGAGGTGCATTGAAGGGTCTGTTCGATGCATTGAAGGGTTGCTTCGTGGGTGCCCAACATCCCGCATGCCTACAAAGACCCTTGGATGCAACCTTGTGACCCTTGAACGCGCTGATTCTCAATAAAGGTGCATTGAAGGGTCTTTGGGATGCATTGAAGGGTTGTATCGTTGGCGCCCAACATCCCGCATCCCTACTACAAAGACCCTTGGATGCAACCTTGTCACCCTTGAACGCGCTGATTCTCAAAAAAGGTGCATTGAAGGGTCTTGTTGATGCATTGAAGGGTTGCTTCGTGGGTACCCAACATTCCGCTTAAAAAGACCCTTGGATGCAATTGGTCTATTGAAACTTCTGCTGAAGTTAAAGGGTCTTTGTACTGACAATGGCAAGGAAGTGGTGTTGCTGCAGTTGGCGCCCGAAATCTCGACATCCGTCTGGCCAGCCTGACTTGATTGAGTGCAGGGTCTGGTACATGGCGGTCATAATGGCTTGACAGTCAGCGACCCTTGGATGCAACCTTGTGACCCTTGACTGCGTTGATTCTTAAAACATGTGCATTAAAGGGTCTTTTGGATGCCTTGAAGGGTTGCTTCGTGGATGCCTACTAACATCCAGCATCTTTGAGGGACCCTTGGATGCAACCTTGTGACCCTTGAATGCGCTGAATCTCCGAGAAGGTGCATTGAAGGGTCTTTTCGATGCATTGAAGGGTTGCTTCGTGGGTGTCCAACATCCAGCATCTTTGAGGGACCCTTGGATGCAACCTTGTGACCCTTGAATGCGCTGAATCTCCAAAAAGGTACATTGAAATGGTCTTTTACCCTAAACCCTAAACCAGCCTAAACCCTAAACCCCTAAACCCTAAACCTTAAACCCTAAACCCGGAAGCATTGAAGGGTTGCTTCGTGGATGCCCAACATCCAGCCATCTTTGAGGGACCCTTGGATGCAACCTTTTGACCCTTGAACGCGCTGATTCTTAAGAGAGGTGCATTGAAGGGTCTTTTCGATGCATTGAAGGGTTGTATCGTGGGTGCCCAACATCCAGCATCTTTGAGGGACCCTTGGATGCTACCTTGTGACCCTTGAACGCGCTGATTCTCAAAAAAGTTGCATTGAAGGAATTTTATCGTGGGTGCCCAACATCCAGCAGCATCTTTGAGGGACCCTTGGATGCAACCTTTTGACCCTTGAACACGCTGATTCTTAAGAGAGGTGCATTGAAGGGTCTTTTGGATGCATTGAAGGGTTTTATCGTGGGTGCCCAGCCAACATCCAGCAGCATCTTAGTCTTTGAGGGACCCTTGGATGCAACCTTGTGACCCTTGAACGCGCTGATTCTCAAAAAAGTTGCATTGAAGGGTCTTTTCTATGCATTGAAGGGTTGCTTCGTGGGTGCCCAACATCCCACCTAAAAGGACCCTGGATGATGTAATTTCACTGTCACTGCTGATAGGCAACCCAGTCGCTCCCCGTGTTGCCAGGCTGCTTTGGTGCCCACACCGGCGCCAGCCGACGCTCCGACTTTGTGGCCTGAGTTGCTGAGACTGGTTCCTAGTCATAGGTTCCCAGGCTCCCAGGCTCCCAATATTTAAGATTTTAAGGTTGCTGCCAGGCTCCATGGTTGTTCGCCTGGGTTCGCCTCTGCCACCGTCATCTGTCCACCCTTTAAGGGCGGACAGATGACCGTGGCAGAGTCGCTGAGGGAGTCTGGGGACATGGAAACCTTGCCGGTGGCCGTTCCGTGGATGTTCACTGCCGGTGCATGCAACAGAGCAGCAACAGACTTCAGGCCCCAGGCGCCACACGCAGCATCAATCGAACCAGGTGTTTCCACTGGAAACACCTGGTTCGAATTGATGCTGCGGGGAATGCACGGCGTGCACGCGGAACATCAATTGCAGGTCCAGGCTCAACGGCTTGGAAAATTAAGCATGCGCCGTGGAGTCCTCATCGTCATCATCGATCATCAATGTCATCAGGTTCCCAGGCCCGTTCCAGGTTCATGGGCCGCAACATCATCATCACCATCATCATCATCATCAGTCATCTGAGTCATATGCGAGGCTTCCAGGCCCAGAGGGCCCAGAGGATATGCGTGCCACGGGCTTGTAGAGTTGACTTGCAAGTTGTAGTCCAGCCGGATTGGTCTGAGAGTTTTAGGTGTCACAATTTCTGGAGAAAAACAGTGTGGAAGCGGCAGAGATTCTGCCGCTTCCGCGCCGTCCCAGGTTCACGGGCATGCAGGAGAGCGTGTCGAAGCTCGAGGTGTTCTCCTGCATGCCGTGCCCGTGTGGTATCGGCTTCCAGGTTCAGCTCGGCTAAAATAAGTTTTCCTAACCAGTCCGGCTTCGCGACTGTTGCCGAATTCATCTGCGGCTGAAGATCTGCCGCAAGACTCCCTCCCTGGCTGGGCCGAGACATGTGCCGTTACATGACAATCATCACGAGGCTCGGGAAAGGTTCGGTTCCTAGGTTCCCAGGCTCCCAGGTAGAATAGTTCGTTGGGTTGCCAAGCTCAGTCTGTTACCCTCAGTCAGGGAGTCTGTGTTCGGCAGAACTTTGAATTGCTCCGCTGGCAACCCAGCTCCCTGGGCTGATAAAATATAATAATAGTTCCGTGGAGTCCTCATCGTCATCATCTGTCATCAATGTCATCAGGTTCCCAGGCCCGTTCAAGGTTCATGGGCCGCAACATCATCATCACCATCATCAGTCATCAATGTCATCAGGTTCCCAGGCCCGTTCAAGGTTCATGGGCCGCAACATCATCATCACCATCACCATCATCATCTTCAGTCATCAGTCGAGGTTTCCAGGCCCAGAGGGCCCAGAGGATATGCGTGCCACGGGCTTGTAGAGTTGACTTGCAAGTTGTAGTCCAGCCGGATTGGTCTGAGAGTTGAAGGTTTCACAAGGTTGCTGGGTTCTAACACTCTTTGCCTGTTAGCCTGTTCCCAGACACGGGCTGCAGGAGAGCGTGTCGAAGCTCGAGGTGTTCTCCTGCCAGCCCGTGTGGTATCGGCTTCCAGGTTCAGCTCGGCAACCGCAAATGATTAAATTTATTAAGTTTCTCCTAACCAGTCCGGCTTCGCGACTGTTGCCGAATTCATCTGCGGCTGAAGATCTGCCGCAAGACTCCCTCCCTGGCTGGGCCGAGACATGTGCCGTTACATGACAATCATCACGAGGCTCGGGAAAGGTTCGGTTCCTAGGTTCCCAGGCTCCCAGGTAGAATAGTTCGTTGGGTTGCCAGGCTCAGTCTGTTACCCTCAGTCAGGGAGTCTGTGTTCGACAGAACTTTGAATTGCTCCGCTGGCAACCCAGCTCCCTGGGCTGATAAAATATAATAATAAAAATTTAATCATGAATTTTGAAGCATGTTCCGTGGAGTCCTCATCGTCATCATCTGTCATCAATGTCATCAGGTTCCCAGGCCCGTTCAAGGTTCATGGGCCGCAACATCATCATCACCATCATCAGTCATCAATGTCATCAGGTTCCCAGGCCCGTTCAAGGTTCATGGGCGGCCGCAACATCATCATCACCATCACCATCATCATCTTCAGTCATCAGTCGAGGTTTCCAGGCCCAGAGGGCCCAGAGGATATGCGTGCCACGGGCTTGTAGAGTTGACTTGCAAGTTGTAGTCCAGCCGGATTGGTCTGAGAGTTTAGGTTTCACAAGGTTGCTGGGTTCTAACACTCTTTGCCTGTTTGCCTGTTCCCAGACACGGGCTGCAGGAGAGCGTGTCGAAGCTCGGCATGTTCTCCTTCAGCCCGTGTCGTATCGGCTTCCAGGTTCAGCTCGGCAATCGCAAATGAAATTAATTAAGTTTCTCCTAACCAGTCCGGCTTCGCGACTGTTGCCGAATTCATCTGCGGCTGAAGATCTGCCGCAAGACTCCCTCCCTGGCTGGGCTGAGACATGTGCCGTGACATGACAATCATCACGAGGCTCGGGAAAGGTTCGGTTCCTAGGTTCCCAGGCTCCCAGGTAGAATAGCTGGGCTGAGACCTGTGCCGTGGCATGACAGTCATCATCGAGGCTAATAGCATGCCCCGTGGAGTCCTCATCGTCATCATCTGTCATCAATGTCATCAGGTTCCCAGGCCCGTTCAAGGTTCATGGGCCATCATCACCATCATCAGTCATCAATGTCATCAGGTTCCCAGGCCCGTCCAAGGTTCATGGGCCGCAACATCATCATCACCATCATCATCATCAGTCATCAGTCATATGCGAGGCTTCCAGGCCCAGGGGGCCCAGAGGATATGCGTGCCACGGGCTTGTAGAGTTGACTTGCAAGTTGTCTGTAGTCCAGCCGGATTGGTCTGAGAGTTTCTAAAAGGTTGCTGGAGACTAACACTCTTTGCCTGTTTGCCTGTTCCCAGACACGGGCTGCAGGAGAGCGTGTGCAAGCTCGGCATGCTCTCAACCGCTACTCGGGAAGCCGGACTGGTTAGGAGAAACATCATCATAATATGATGATGCTGCTCCTCACCAGTCCGGCTTTGCGACTGTTGCCGAATGCATCTGCGGTTGAAGATCTGCCGCAAGACTCCCTCCCTGGCTGGGCTGAGACATGTGCCGTGACATGACAATCTGACAATCATCACGAGGCTCGGCAAAGGTTCGGTTCCTAGGTTCCCAGGCTCCCAGGTAGAATAGTTCGTTGGGTTGTCAGGCTCAGCACAGGTCTCAGCCCAGGGAGCTGGGTTGCTTGCGGCGAGTCTTGTTCCGTCGCAGATTCAGTCGAACACAGACTCCCTGACTGAGGGTAACCAGTCATCATCGAGGCTTGGAAAATTAAGCATGCCCCGTGGAGTCCTCATCGTCATCATCTGTCATCAATGTCATCAGGTTCCGAGGCTTGTTCAAGGTTCATGGGCCGCAACATCATCATCACCATCATCATCATCAGTCATCATCATATGCGAGGCTCCCAGGCCCAGATCCCTTAAAATTTTTCGGGAGGGTCGACGCACACACCAAGTATATGAAGTGACCCTTAAAAGTTCATAGCGTCGGAGTTTATAGGGGGTTTGGGCCTGGCGAGGGTTGTTATATCTTCAACCCCAACTCTCTCCCTTTTTCCAGGCGTACATGGCCAGGCTTCCAGAGTCTATGCGATATCCAAAGCCCTTCATCATACCGAAAACACGCAGATCCCTTAAACACAACAACTCCCTAAAACAACCCAGGCGGAGGTTTTTTCCTCATTCCCTCTTCCCATCCCATTTGCAGGAAAAGCAAGCCGAAGCTCGGGGCTTCCAAGGCTGGCCTCCTCCTGCTACTCAGAATGACACTGCCATATGATGGTGGTATCATGTAATAGTAAAATGGCGCCTCTAGAAGTATATAATTAGTTAGTTAGTGTGTTATAGCAATATGGTGCGGAAATTTAATGATACTATAGTCGGTATTAGATGTAGTAGTAGGGTACCGTAGCAGCAGGAGCAGCAGGAGTAGTCGCGACAGTAGCAGTAGCTCCTTGGATATGGCTCTTGCTTCTTAAGCAGGATGGTGCCAGACCCGAGCGCTTTGCATTTCGTCTGAGAATTCGTACGGGGCGTCGATCGTTAAAGCCTTTGGAAACGGAACGTTTGTGCCAAAATGTGAGAACATGTTGGGATATCACGAGAAGGGGCTCAGGCATTGACAGGGCTGGGCCCGTCAATGTGTATGCCATGTTGCTGTGCCGCATGGATTGCTCAGACGCCCGGGCTGATATCCCTCATAGGTGAAACAAAAAGGACAACGAATTGGTAGGCCAGTAGGACGCTGCCCACAAAGAGAGAGCATTCTTGCTTGAAGCGTCAGATGCTGGACCAGGATGGTTTTGAGCCGTCAGCTTCCGAAGCGAGGCCACCACTTCCGAAGGTCGTGGAATGATTTGTTTTAGGTTGTAGAAGTCAGGATTCGCATGGGCGCGGTGTGACATTTCGGGTTCGGCTAGCAGGGCATCTCTAGAAACAAGCCGCTCGAAACGGAGTCTGCTCCCTTGCTGCACCAGCTGCAACAGTCCCGGCGCCTGCTACTAATTGCTACAACTGCTACTGTTTGCTACTTCTCGTACTACCACGACTACCACTACCGCTACCACTTTTGCCACTGCCACTACCACTTACCACTCCGACTGCTACTGCTACTGCTCCTCCTCCTGCTCCTACCCCTACTCCTCGAATGCTTGCTGGTCGAAGTACGTCTACTGGCACCCTCGACACTTGCAAGCCTTTGTATTCCCAGGCCAGGGCTCAGGAAAGCAAAGCGGCCGCCGGGGGACCTGATGTTTGCTTTATGTTGCTGTTGTAAACCCTAAACCCTAAACCGCACTCATGGACTCAGGGGCCTCTTAAGGTCTCTCGGTCTTCAGGCTTACGGGGTTTTGCGGTTTTTGGCCCTGCGATTTGCAAGTGCGAATGTAGCCCTCGGTTTGAAGGTGGGCCCTGTTATCTGCAATAGTGCCCAAAAAACAAAACAAAAACAAAAAACACATATATATATATATATATATGTATACATGTATTTGGCTTGGTGTTTGCTGTCTCTGTCTGTCTCGGCATTTGCAACTGTTGGGCCATGTTGTTTTCGACAGGATCCTAGGTAGCTCGGGGGTACTCAACCTCACGACCTCTCTTGCCAGCCTGCCCCGCTTGAAGCCCACATTGGAGTTTCCGAAAACTAGGGGTACCTTATTTGGAGGTCCCTATAATAAGGATCCTACTATTTTAGGGTACTATATTAGGGTCCCCTATTCTTGGAAACACACATCCGAAACCCTGAAGCCCCACGTTGAAAGACTCGAACCTCAAAAAAGCTAGGAACAGTCGAGAAGAATACAGCCTCCAATTCCTTTACCCCACTTGGAGACGGTAGACCTTTTTTTACTCTATATATATAATGTAGTGTAATAAAATGTAATATTACATATATATATATATATATATAGATATAGATAGATTGATATAGGTATACTGTAGACAATACTGTTTTTTGTTTTCGTTATTGTTGCTCGTGTTCTTAATCGTTCTTGTTCCTATTATGCATGTACATATATATATATATGCGTATATATGTATATACTTATGTCTACAACACTGCTGCACACTGCTTGGAGCGCCGTTGCAAATGAGGCCAGTGCCCGCGTTTGCGCTCAAGTCCAAGGCTTAGAGATGCCAAGGACGCCACATGGAGCCAGGAATGGACATAATTTGATACGCCTCGGAAGATGTTTATAGTAACATACTTCAATGCATAGTACAGTTGTTTATTTGTGAATTCACCGTGTAATTGAACATGAATCATAATGTAACGTTAATCGGACGGTTCGCATTTGTATTGTTATCGTAACTAGCAGTTCTGAGATCCGGTTGTGTATGTGTGTGTGTGTGCGTTTGTGTCTCTTCTCGCTCTTATCATACTGAGTTCTCTTTCGGTAGTAGCATATCTACGGTCATTAGGGAGCCTACGAAATGGGACATTGTCGTAATTAATGAAGATGAACGATGCTTACCATTCATGATTTGACACTTCTGGGAGGAGAACGACGACGACGGTGATGGTGAGAGCTTTACACTTGTCGCACCATCAAATATCTATATATATATATATATATGTGTGTACAAAAAACAGTTAAGTATGTATATGTATATATGCATACAGAGAGAGAGGGAGCACCGCTATGTTTTTGTCTGGCTTTCCGAAGTAATGTTTATATATATATATACACTTATGTATCTATGTATCGATCTCCAAACAGACCATGGAAAAAAAGCGCCCAACAAACACAGAAAAACCTACACACCATGCAATCCTATAAACCCTTGGCTTCCTGAGGCCGCCTGAGCCCGAGCCGCCATGTGCTCAGCAAAGAAGCCAGCAGCAGCAAAGCACTTAGTAAGTAAGTAAGTATAGGCGCCTGAAACGGGATTTTCGTTAGTTGTATCAGACAATTAAGGCATCTGAAAGGGATTATAGCCAGTTGTATCTGCAACAATCTTAATGCTCTTAGCTTCACCACAGCTTCATGCTTGTCACCACCAGCGCCCAGACAACCAACTCCGATGAGAACCAGCTTTTCCATCACAATCGTCGTCAGGGCTGCTATCGTTATCATCACGACTGCTTCTCATCGTAGAATATCGGTTTGGAAGGCAGCGGTTGTGGTTTCGGTCGTTGTGTTTGTTGCTGTTGACATCTATATTCTCTCGGATGATCGCGGTGGCGGTGACAGTACAGAGTGTAGGTAATGGTGACACTGTCAATGTTGATTTCAGTGCTTATGGTTAGTATAGCTGCAGTGCATTTTTATCGGTAGCATTGCAAGGCAGATCGTGCCCCGACTATAGCTCATGCTCTTGGCGGCTGCATGTTCTCAGCTCCGTACCTATTGGACCTATTGTTGATTACCTGTAGGCTGCTCTCACAAAATGGAAAGTTCGGCCTGTTGCATAAGTTCGGCCTGTTGCATCGATTCGAGAAATGCCTGCATCATGATCATGAGGCTTCAGCGACAACGGGCAACAAAAGTTAGATACAGTGTTGGTTGCGGGGGTGCGGGGCCCTCTCTCATCCATATCTTGTCACGTGCATCCGTGAATGAGTGCAGTTGAGGTGGCAGCTGTTGCGGCAAATTCAGCTGCCGCGGACTCGATGCAGAGTCAAACCAAGGCTTGCATAGCTTTGCCTACTGTAACTCAGTTTCTTGGTGTTTCTGATGCCACAGCCGCAGCATGCGTAATGTCTGGGAAGTTGCATTTCGAAGACTGAAACGAAGACTTGCCAAGCTCCATCATGCCACCATGCTTAGACCGATATCCGAAACGGTCAGCCAGACACCCAGGTCCGACAAAAAGGAGGAGGAAAACTACGAGCTGGGAGCCGCAGAGAGTGTCTCAAGCCTGGGCTTTGCATGGCAGGCAGGCGTACATGCTGGGAAGCATAGCTCTTTGAGTTCAGTCTTGCTCCGGACTCGCTGTCTCCTAATGTCCTGGCTTTGCCAGTTGTGCTGCTACTCGTACATCCCTACTTCTCGGAGTCACGAGCATGCCCCTAGTATTGGTTGCTTGTCCTCCTCCTACAGCGACTACGCGGGAAGAGGACGTTCAGTCTGGCACCAACTACCGATACACAAGCGACAGGAAATCAGCAAGACTCAGATTGCCATATCCTTCTAAGCCCTGAGAGTGACGTGAAAGGCGTTCGGGAAGCTGCTAGACGTCCTAAGCTACCCCAACAAAGCTACACCCGGAATCCCAGATCCCCCCCTCCAAAAACAAAAACGCACACGCACATCACAGAGCCCCGGGCACCGAGGATTTCGGAGAAAGGTTCGAACTCCGAGGCCGGGATTTGACCTTCGGACCTGGAATTCTCGAGGTTGGACTTGAGTTAAACTGAATCTACTATTTGCTTAAGAAACCCCCGAATAATAAAAATAATAATCCCTATATTACCCCCATAAGCAAATAGTAGGAATTAGCTTCGTAGCATTGTAATCTGGAATTGTTGAGCTTGGACGTGAGCTAAGCTGAGTAGTATTGTAAGACCCTCTTGTCCGAACCCAGAGCCTTCTGCAGACCCAGCCGCGTGCTGGACTTCTGAAACGGACGGCTAGTATTGTTTCGTAGTTGCAGCTTTCCCAAGTCTCATTCTTCCTGCGGCCACGTTCCGATGATTCTCCCAGGGTGTAGGGGTATCTAGGGTTTCGAATAATTTTCCTGCTTGCTGTGACAGGCTGAGGAGGAGCCCGATCGAAGCCACAAGCGGACTCCGGTCCGGGGCCCTGGATTCGGTCAGCTTCGAGATAGTAACGGTAAGCCCAGAGGCCTCTGGGTGTTACTGCAAATTGTGCTTTCCATGGTATCCTTACATATTATTACTGTCATCAGAGCCAACAACTGGTGATAGTGAGCAACTTCCGGTGCAGAACGCCCGAAGTGACGAGAACGGGGCGGTAATCCTTGCGTACACACCACCAGTTTTACCGGAACGTTTCTAGGTAGGGCTTTGGGACATTTTATATTTTTCTTATTGGGCTTAAGAGGATCTAACCTACTAATATTTTTCAAAGGCTTTAAAAGCTCCTCCTAGGTTTGTTTTAGTCTCAATGCCAGCTGCTCGTCTCTGAAGCTGGTTTGACATGTTTGGACCGACCCCCCAACTGCCGCAAAGCCGGGAATTAAGATTAAAACATACATACCATAATGTGCTATAATATAACATAACAGAATGTAGAATTTAGACTATTTTCATTCAGTACACATTAATGTAATTGAAGAATTAACATGCTAGTACCGGCTGCGGGATATGGTATCTCACATAATCTAAACTGTGTAATACAGAACCCTCGGCCCGGCAGTGGCCATGAAGAGCCCTCCAAGAAAACAGCACTGAGACTCACCTAAAGTCAAGCAGACGTTTTCCTAGGCTTCCTGTATTTTTGTAGCGTCTAGTTGCACCGTATATGTTTAGCTTTAAAGGAACAATGTGTCATATCCACTGATTGGGAACCATGCGAAACCGTAGGTTATGGTAGGTTTAATCACGGAAGCTTCTCTTAGGGTTCCCAAAATAGGGTTCATATTTCTCTTAGGGTTCCCACAATAGGGTTCATATGAAGGAATCCCTGCCCCAAGAATCCATAATAGGGTTCATATTAAGGAATCCCTACCCCGAGAATCTTAAACCCCCCTCTTTTGGCCTCCCATCACTGCAGACGATTGCAACCGGAGGACTGGAGCCTGAAGTTCCTGGAGCTTCTGGAGACGCAAGCAGGCTGGCATTTCTTGGGTACCAGCAAGAAAAAGAGTAGTAGTAGTAGTAGTAGTAGTAGTAGTGGTAGTGGTACTGGTACTGGTACTGGTCGTGGTCGTGGTCGTGGTCGTGGTCGTAGTCGTAGTCGTGGTCGTAGTCGCAGTCGTAGTCGTAGTCGCAGTAGTAGTAGTAGTAGTGGTGGTGGTAGTGGTAGTAGTGGTAGTAGTGGTAGTAGTGGTAGTAGTGGTAGTAGTGGTAGTAGTGGTAGTAGTGGTAGTAGTAGCAGTAGGAGTAGTAGGAGTAGTATCAGCAATAATATAGCAATAGTAATGACAGTAGTAGCTGATATGAAAGTCATAGCAGCGGTGTTAATAGGAACAGTCGTACTAGTGGTCATAAATGACAGCAAACCAGAAGTAAGAATCGTAGCAGTAGCAATATTGGCAACAAGTTCTCGCTGAGGGGTTTGTGCGAGCAGGAGGGTCTTCTGTGGGGGGTCCTTCTTGTCGCTGGCGGTGAAGAGTCCACTTGCACAGTCCCGCTTCTTAAACGTTGCCCATTGATGCTCCCCAGACATCGACGCCGACACCATTTTCGGTAGCCGAGCCTGAGCCTTACGGCGACGAAGAGACTCCAGTGACGAGGTACACTGCGATAGCCCTAGCTGTAGCACCCGCAGTCATATGAAAAGGCGTACTCGCATGCGACAGTTGTGATATCACGGTTTGCCGACGGTGGAGCATTGTTGGAGAGCCTTCCTTCTGTTGTGGCTAAACCACAAGTCGTCATGGAGCCGTCATTTTGCCAGAACACTCCCAGGTACCCCGCTGTGACCTGGAGGAGATTTTCACCGACCGGGACTACTTGAGGCAAAGGGTCCGCAATTCCATTATGTACGTATGTATGTGTATATATATACGATGATGATATTACTTGAAATAGTATCATATTATGACATACCATATCACTTAAATATCATGGCTTTAGGGCTGCTAGCATAAGGCGGATAATTATGATGCAGTTTTTCTCAGCAACTCTGGGGAAGGACGTCTGCGTGTTCTTTGTAGTTGTGGGTGGAAGCGGGTGCATGGACAGTGGCAGCCGCAGCGAAACTGAATTCCTGCTTGGTGCATGATTACGAAGCCTTCTTGTGTATAGTTCCTGTTTGTGCAAGTTTAACATGTTATAACCTGTGCGGTTTTGAAAAGAATTTCTGCACAAGCTTTCGCTTGCTTGCATGCGGGAGCTTGATGAAGTCTGTGATTTGAATGAAAAAGGAGCTCTCACTGCGTAGGCTGCATACGCATGCTTGTGTGTGTCTGCGACCTTTGTGCATTGTCTTGCGTTTATGCTTTATAGATCCCCACAAGTAGCAAGAGACACTTGTTTAATGTTCTGAAAAGGTATGCTGCGGACCGGCCAGTGCGCCGTCGCCGTGGCTCCTCAGGGGAGTGGCGAAGGGACCGGCTTAGCAGGCGCCGACGCTGGACTGCTTGTTCTGGGGATGTAGGCCTAGGACTTGAATTCGAAGTAGCCGCGTGCTAGTGGTGGTCATAGAAGCCATCCAACCATTCGTCTTCGTCTTTGCAATCCTACAAACACTACTAGTACTACCACTGATACTACGACGACGACTACAACGACTACTACTGCTACTGTACTAGCGAAGTACTTCTCTAACCTCCACATGCCAAGCAATTACCAACGCAGGGCGGAGATCTGCGGGAGCCTCAGAACATCTGGACTTTCTGGTCATTGGGGCATGATCAGGGAGTTCGATGCACTTGAATATATAATTATATACATATGTATATATATATATATATATATATATATATACATATGTGCATACATATACATATACGTACGCTTATACACACACACATATATATATATATATATGTATATGTATATGTATATGTATATATATGTATATATATATATATATATATATATATATATATATATATTCCAACACATACAGTTCAACATAATAGATACTGTATTAGAGTATATGATTATCTAGGATAAGGTAGTATGATTTCTACAGTTCTGGTGAACGGGCGTGGTACTTGCGCATGTAGGCTTACTTATCATCGTGTGGTTTAGTGCAGCTACGGATTATCGGGGGATGCGTCCGCCCTCGAGACTTGGGGAGGAACGGAGCCTCGCTGACGATAGGCCGCCTCTCGCCCGTCGCCCACGTGTTACCTGCAATGCAGTCGCCAGACTCGCCATGCGGGAGCCAAAATCATCGGAAGCTGTTCGGTCAAGCCGGGTCAGAGGCACTACTATCCGACGAAGGGCCCTTTCGGGAACTGCGAGTGTGTGAAAACGGCCGTGGTCGTGGAAGGTAGATCTTAATTACCAGCAACCCATCTACGATTTCCGGTATAGTTGCATGCACACGGATCAAAGGAAACCCTGTTGGACATGGAAAGCCCAGAATTGCCTCGACCTGCGTTGACAACTTTTCTCGCTCTCAGCGGTGTCTGAACACTAGAGTTCAACAAAGGCTCGTTCTCAAAGCTGTTCGACAAGAGTTTGTGACACGCTCGCGGGGTGCAGGGAAGCTGCGATCGACAGTGCAGCAGCCCATCTGTCTTCCCAGGCAAGTACAAGGAGCAGACCGGGCAGCACCGCAGGCACGTCGGACGGGAATGATTCTGCAGAGCCTGTCCCCGATCAATATGGGAATAGCGCTGCCGCATAAATGGGTTGGTGGGAGTGCTGCCATCCCGCTTGGAGATTCTCCTGCAGCCAGGTGGCAGCCGCGTGGCTAGCAGGTCCATCAGCCAGCTGCGATACTCACTCTGCGCCTTGGCAGAGACGGCGTCGGAGTTCCTGGATTCGGAGACAACCCTAAACCCCAAGCCCCCTGAACGTCTTGTACATAAGCAGCTGTTGCCACAACTGTTCTTCTGAGACACCCTGCAATGCGGGCTTCGTCCTTGCTAGGTAGGAGGGAAAAAAAAGCCCCCTAAAGCAGGGAGACCATGGTGGAACAGAAGACAGAGAAGACGGCTCCGGGGGCGGGATCGTTGCGAATCCACTTGCACTTGATGTTGGCCCCCAAGCAACAGTTCCTGATACAGCAGTACCAGAAGCAGAATGTGGAATGCAACAGGCTTCGGGAGGATCGTGGCTGAGCAGCGTCGGGGGTGTGATCATGGAAGTCTCTTCCCTCTTCTGTAGAACGGAGGTCCTACCGAGTGCGCCGGTTCCCAAGGGTGAAAACGCAGCAAATGATGAACCTGACCCGATCGAACCAGTGGAACCTGAAGGCCATGAAGAATGCAGGAGAGAAAGCTCGTGTACTACCGATGCGGGAACGAAGTGTTTTTTCTGAACTTACACCCAACGGAACATCGCTTCCCGGATTTCGTGAGTCGCGAGACGGAAAAGGGACACTTAGTAACTTAGAAAAGAAAGCCCCTAAACGCAGGCCCTAAACCCTTCGTCGTGTTAGGCTCCTGGACCGAGCTCGTTTTGCAGGCTGGAGCCTAGAACCAGTCAGTGTTGCAACTGTTGCCGAGGTGGGAAAGCTGCAGATGAACCAGAGTGCAGAGCCGTGCAAGAGCTGTGGAGTCCGGGCTTCGATGGCACGCAGAAGAGCGATATTGTAGCAACCGGAGTGACAAAAACCCTGAGCAACACCGAGTGCGAGTTAGCATGCATAGGAGTTGGAACGGTCAGTGAGTAGTTGTAGTAGTGGGATGGGGAATAGCAGCAGTCCGGACCCTGCATTGAGTTTTTTAGGAGCAGCCACCAGTGCAACATCCTTAAGTCACGAGCTTCATCCGCAGTGCTTCCAGCCAGGTGTTAGATGTTTGGTTGGTTGGCTTGGAAATGCCGTAGTCTCCAACTGAACCAGGCAGCAAAGTTTTCAGTTTGTAGTGATTGTAGTGTTGCGTCTTCGGGTTATCAGGCAGGGCGATTCAGGCTCCATGTAGAAGTGCAAGTTCGACTGTATCAGGTTTTTTGCCTTCGATCCTAGGATGCAGATACGCAGCGCTGCGCAGAAGCTCACCAGGAATTCAAGGGCTCCCATGTACCGTGGCAGTGGAACAGTGGAACTAAAAAATAGGTCCCGAGGCAAGCTTGCGATCCCTGAAGGACATTGATGCAAAGCTTTGAGGTGTTGTCTCAGATGGTTTCAGATATCGAAACGTTTCACGACTCAGCCGTACTCATGCCGAGCTGCCCTCCTCGGCTTGGTTTCACCGCTCGCACCGAGCCTGTAATTAGATCATGCCCTCACGTGAGAGACTCGGGCAAGAACCGGAAGAGCTCACATAAAGCGTAAATGTCGGGCATGCCACAGTGCTAATGCCTCGCTGCATCTCAAGCGCTGGGACCTTCTGGGCGCCCGGAGCTGTTCATCCTTGCCGTCGATGGTTTCCGGTGTTTAGATCTCTTCATTTGGGCCTCGAGTCTCTTTGCGCCGAGCTACCACGAGCATATTTTCGTGCTCGTTGCGCCGCGCGCTTGCCTACAAACCTACGAAGTGGCATGGAATGTTCGAGAGTGCATGTCGCTCAGGAGTTTCTCAGGCGTCAGTTGCCGACAATCCATGTAATACTGTATGGATTTAAAGCGGGACCAGATGTGAAGCATACCGACCTTACCAGTATGTGCCATACGGAATTGTGCAGCTGACACGCTTCCTCATATCCCTATCTCAAAGTCTTGTCACGACCACTGCCAGCAACTGAAGCTCAGGATATTATTCGGCAGGTTGCGATGATGTACGATCGAGGCTTCTCAACAGCGACATGCCACGCTATCACTTCGAAGATGACCATCCAAACCCGTGTAACCTACCCATATAGGCCCCATAGTAGTTCCTCTCTGGGGTTAGAACCCTACAAGGCAATCCCCAAAAGGAACTACCATGGGGCCTATGAGTAACAGAGACAGAGGAAGCCTCACCCTGGTCGGATTTCCTCGCGGAGTTTGCGCCAGCCAGGGGTCGCTGGTCGAAAGAGAGCTCGTGGATTGCCCAAGCCCCTCATGCTTAGAGCCCCTTAACCCTCAAAAAACTAACCCCTAAACCTGCGGTTGCAGTTGTGTCCGGGACGTGGACGCTTCAAGATAGGATCGCTGCGGCATTGCGCAGTATAGCTCGCCGCGCTATCCGGCTCAAAGCTGAACAGATATTGCTAGGGAGACTTGTCATGTAAGCCCCAGTGTCACTCTGTGATAATACAGACTTCGAAGTATCTGACGATGGGTTGGAGTTTGTCCGCATCCAGCTCATAAACTATAGCTTGCATATTAGCGACCCAGCCTGCCGTCTGCTAAGTGCGACACATGTTGAGAATGTAGAGTTCGATCCTACGGACAGCCATGTGCCGGCAAGTTCGAACTCCCCACACCTTTGCAGATAGGCTTTGCCGGCTTCCTTTCGCTTGCTTTGTTTGGGCTTTGCTTGTGTCGGCAGATCCCGGTGTTGCTTGCCACATGCGCTTGTTGCTGGTGAATTGCTGGCTCACCTCAGGATCTCTTGATGGTAGTGTCGGGTGTTTAGTGCTCGAGTGATCCCGCATCAAACTTCCAAGCTGCACTAAACAACCCGCCAGGGAAAGGAAGCTGAAGCTTCCGAGACGGCCTTACTACCCAGACTGAGGTGGCAACAATGCCAGCAGTAGAGAATTCGACGAGGGCTCTGGGAGATTTCTCTCGCTCCTCCATCGATACAGCTAAAACCCTCCACGTTGGGATGATTGCGGATGCTCTCTGTCGTGGCTCCGCGAAGCCCGAGTGTGGCACCGACAGACTTGGACGAGGCCTGCAAAGCGATACAGAGATGTGTGGTTTCGATCTGTCCTGCACCACCACCTCGAGCTATAGCACATGGCGTCTTGTAGAGGATTGAGTCGTCAGATTTCACATGCAAGTTGAAGCACTGCCTGTTCGAAGGACAGTGACTGCCGAGAGGACGACCATGGCGGAGCTGTTATCGATATCACCTCCGACCCCGAGACTCCGGCACCTCGGAAAGAGAGGGGAACCATGTGCCAGACACCAGGAACTGACGTGAGAAGACGCGAAGGCGTTCTCTCAGAGTGTTCCACATTAGCGCAAGTAGAAGGTTGCAAGGCTACTTGATCTGACTGTTGGGGTGGTTGTCTTGAATACAAGTCATTAGCAAGCCTGGACCTGTCATGCTCACGTGAGATGTGCAGGTCAAGAGGGCGCTCCGATGCGCTGAAGAAGTCCCGACACCGCCACCACTTCCTGCCAGGCCCGTGCAAGAACCAGCAGGAATCCTTGGCTTGATATCTGCAAGTAAGTTGCCAGGAGAACGGCTACCTCCAGCCACCTGCCACCGCAAGAGGCAGCTGAAAGTCCGTGTGTGCCGCAATGCTCTCAGCTTCGGAATTCGAAGCCGTTTGTTGACATGGCATGGGACGGTGTACCTGCCTCCACACCGACGACGGCAACAACAGCAAAATGCATATCGTGTATCAGCGTCAGCAGATACAACGACGGCGCACAAAAATGACTGAGCTGGCTGCTACTATACTGGTGTTGCTGCTCCTGCATCTGCTGATTCCACGATTGATGCCTAAATGCTCGAGCTTTGCCTCGAGGTCGGTGCACCACGCAGCCGCCAGTCCAGCTTGCTGCACTGGGCTCACTCGGCGGCCGAGGGCACGTCGAAGAGGCCTGGACTCTCTCCCTGCAGTCAGCAGCTGGCAAGAGGAGCTGCTCCTCCAAGGGTTGCTTTAGGGTCCTATAGGGGTTCCTACTGTAATAATTATTATAGGGGCCATAGTAGCTACCCATATTTTGGTGGTTCCTGATTATAAGATAATTATACAGTAGCATAACGGGCCCTAAAACCCTATTCTACTTACTATAAGCGTTCCTCTTACAAGTGACAACGCCGCAATGCCATGATGTCGAATGGCCTCGGGATTTCCCAAACGAGCGCTATTCCTGCCATATCCGGCACAAGCCAACGAAAAGGCTGCCGGGCAACGATGCACCCTGCAGGACTCCTCTTTGGTAAGCGATCCGCACAACTTGGCCCCTACCGAGGCTCCACTTTACGCGGAATGTGGAAGTTGAAACATCGTGAGCTTCCACACGTATCCTGACGGTTTGTGTTTCACGTCCAGAAACGGGGAGAATGCCTGGGCCCACTGAATCAGCAAACCCATCGTCCAACATCTGCACAGACGTAGAGCTATCCGAAAGCTCGGTTTTCTCAGGCTTTTATCCGCATGCTGTGTCTCTCCCTCCTAGATTCGCCACTCCTCCGGGATGCTGGCTAATTACCCACACTTACCCTACGAAACCCTACACCCTATTTCCACAGATACCTCGCCTCGAGAGTCCGAGAGCGCGGAAGCCCCGTGGGACACGTAGCGTTACTTCGTCAGCGACTTGACATGGGACGTTGTTTTCAATCTACCTCTGTGCCTTGCCCTTGTCAAATGGCGGGGTTGAGTTTATGATCGTGCTGTAGGTTTCCGGAATTAAGCCGCGTTGTCACAATGGAATCGATCATTTGAGGAAGTCTTGGGCTTGCTTTATCTTGTCCTGGTCTACTTGCTGGCCTTTCTGGTTTGCACCGCTCAGACCTATGCAGCGAGCGCCGGCACCATAACATACAAGCTTTTGAACCCCTGCAACACTAACTCGACTCTACACCATAAGCCCCTGGACTCTGTACCAGAAGCCCCCGCGGAGGCCTCGTCGCCTAACGGCGCAGGAGGCCATCGCAAAGCGGCGGGAGAGGCGCGAGCGCAACGCCGACCTCAGGCGACCCGGAACTTTGGGATTTGGGGTACTCCCGGCAATCGCAAGTGCAATAGTCGAACTAGTTGTGGTTGCAGCAGGATGGGCTTTGCAGGACTGGAGTGGTGATGTAGCGGTTGGATGTTGAAGTCTGGCCTTTAATGCGTTCACTGTTGCAGGTGTTACAAGGATTATAACACAGAGACTATCAAGCCCTGCTGCCCCAGTCTGCAAAGTTCACTGTTTTTGTTGCGACAGATGCTGCAGCATCAACCGCACAGAGAATATTTGCCACCACTTGTTTTGCTTCTTGCTGGAGTCTCGCCAAAAGCCAAGCAGTTGTCGGCAGCCAGAAATGGACACCAAGCGGCGAACAGCTCCTTATGCGCTGTTCCTTGAGCCCCTGAAGCCCGAGTTTTGGTATTCTCGGTGGTATAGCGCTCGTGCTCAGCCAGGGCACCGCCCAAAAGACCTCGGAATTATGCCTTGAGAGGTTCGTTAGTACAGCAATGTTGCCCAAACCTGACAGCACCGATTGTCCCTTCAAGGCATTCGCAGAAGTTGATGCCCATGTGGAGTACCAACTTTTTATATACATATGATATTTGTATATGTATATGTGTATATGTGTATATATACAGATATGTAGATATATACATACACGCAAAAACACACATATGTATATATATATATATATATAATACGTTGTACTCATAATCAAGCAACCGTTTGCAGCTCCACATAAATGCCGATTTTGTCACTGCTGTATACAACATTTCAACTTGGTGCAGTCGCTTGTACAAGTGCATATATATATATATATGTTTTACATTGCATATATTTGTATATATATATATATATATATCACATTTGCGCGAGCTTTTGTCCATCGAGATTGACACATGTTTGTGTGTTGATAATGGCTTTCTTGGCTGCGCCTGCAGATCCGGAGACCGGCCCCTGCCGCCTCCTGTAGTGGGCTACGACGTCGGCATAGAGCGGCTGTGCACGAAGACCGAAGCGGCTTGGAGATGAATTTCTCTGGGTTAGGTGTTTATGCCATGCATCATTGCATTGGGACTTGTTCGTGGCATGTTCAACTCGTTTTCATACATTCTGCGGCCATGCCTACTCTGTTCGGCCGAAACATGCAGCCGAAATCAAACAACAAAACTACAGATGAGTTCTGCAAGTGCCGACGAGGCCATGCCCAAACGCGATCAGTCAACACTTCAATCATCAAGAACACAGTATGGGTGCTTGCTTCTTGCCAGGATTTTCGGTTGAGGCTCCGACACCTTGATCCATACTGACTGATGAGTTCGCAAATAACACACAAATGCCCCAGGTAGAAGGCGTGGACGTGATGTTCCCGGTTCAACCCCTCGACGCCCAACGTCTCGTCATGGCAGCGGCTGTGCGTGCCATGTTGGAGCGGAACGTGGCCTTCGTCGAAAGCCCGACAGGTTTGGTGGGGCAGTTTTATTGTGCTTTGCTTTGCGTGTGCTTGATTATCGGAAGCGTGGGCAACATCTTGTATAAATGCAGCTGAGTCCTGTAACTGTACATTCAGCTTGCTGCACTGTTAGAGCCTGCATCCTTCATGTTCCGCATAGCCCGCCAGAGCACTGCGAGCTTCACTATGCTCCGGGATGCAGACGGCCTTCCTTGCCTGACAAGGCACCGGCAAGACCCTGGCTTTGTTGTCAGCAAGCCTGGCCTACCAGCACTTCTGCCAGCAAAAGTCTGCCGAGGCCTTGTTGGGGGACCTACTGCAAGGGCACAGATCGACTAGGGATGGCAGATGTTAGCAATCAGAGAGATTGTCGAGAGAGTTTCGGGCTCGTCCACGCAATCGGCTTTTCACTGTTGTGACTTGCAGTGGCATTGAATGAGTTCGTGACGGCATACAAGCGCCGTAACCTGCCACGCATAAGCCTGCCTCCTAAGTTTTCGGCCATGTACGGACTTTGAGGCAGCCAAAGCACCACCTGTTTTGGGTTTCCTGGGGGCTGCAGAAGGCTTTTTATATGCTATCTTCAAGCAGAGAGTGAGAGAGAGAAAGAGACAGAGCGACAGCCAGCCAGAGAAGACAATATTCGCACAGCATGTGTGAAATCTAGGATTTGCGAACGACTGTAGTATACTCCAGATGCTTATGAGCAAATGGATCTGTTCCGCAGTGTTCCGTGGGTCTCAGCCCAGCAGTTTTTCTGCCGCAGTATAGTGACTGTTCGCCGGGGATGTCCGCAACGATCGACAAGGGCAAGGGAAAAACGAAAGCACTGCCGGACTCGATAAGCGTTTACGTCAAGTGGTGTCCCGAGACGAAAGAGCTCTTTGACAATTATCGGATAAGGTGGAATGAGGAAGAGCTGGTCATCATGCAATTTCCGGATGTGCCGGTCACCATCGAAGACATGGGCAATTGGATAGAAACGCGCGTGGAGAGGATTTATGAGCTCTCGACACAGGGCATGGACAAAATCATGGTGCAGTCCCAGTATCTCACAACTGCTTACAGGCCAGACAAGTATCTCCCCTGGCAAGAGCCAGCACACAGATATTTCAGAGATGGCGACGTGGTGATGGTTCAGTGTCAGGCAATGTCAGCACAGCAGAGGGATCCCTTCACAAAGGAAGAGATTGAGGAATTCAAAAAGACTCTGCGCTTCGAGCAGGGCGATCGCGTGCTGTGCAACTGCGGCCAGCTTTGGATCTCCGGGTGGATCGTAGGCTCAGCAGTGGAAGACGATCAGGACCTTTTGCCTTATGTCGTGAAGACAGACCCGATCCCAGGCTTGCCTTCCAGGACAATCTCCGTCCCACATGACCGCGACGAGGTTTGTGTCCAGGAGGTGTGCTTCAACCCGAGTTCCGAGCTGCACTTTGTAAAGTGCGCCGCCACACGGTTGGCAGGCTCTGCAAAACCACAGCTCCGATTCACTGAGGGCGACAAGGTAGCCATTCGCCTCAAGAACGGACCGGATGGACTGGAACGTTGGGTTTCCGGATGTGTTACTGATTTGTGGCCTTCCTTACCAGGGAAGCTTCAGTGGGAGATCGAGGGCGTCACGGGGGAGTACCCGAAAGAGGTGCCATATCGAGTGGACATGTCGCCGCTTGGCTGGTGCTTTGTGCACAGGGATGACCACACACTCATCCGCCGCGAGGGTCTCCAGCCACAAACCCGAGTGAAGGGTACCTTGGTCGATCCTTCTTACTTGTTGTTGCTTTTTGGTGTGGGTTTCCTGATATCTGAAAAGGGACCCCGCAAGTCATAAGCACGTCCTCTTTCTCTTCCTTCGAAGCAGCGACCCAGGCATGAGCAAACGCCTCGAGGTGCGAAGATGCGAGGATGGCAGCAGGGAACAGGTCGACCATCAGACGGAGCGTCGCAAGCGGATGCCGCAATGCAGCCTTGACGATATGTCAGACTCGGATGATGATATCTAGTTATTACGCGGCACATGTGCTCGGCAGACAGCGAGGGGTGCTAGTCGTTTCACTCAGCCTTTGCGCACACTTTCCGCAACCGCACAGGTTTGTGCGTAGGCCGTCCGAGGGGTTTTCAGTCCAGTTTTGAAGACAAGATCAAATTATGAAGTCTGTACACTCTGAAGTCTCCGTCTCTCGCTTGCTCGCAATCTTGATTTACAAGCAGAGCCTGCTTCCCAAAAACCATGACGTCCTTTGAAGCCTGAAGGTTGGCAACTCTTAGCCATCCGGCAGGCCAAATTGTAGCAAGTGGGAGTGGCCAAGTGTGGGCATCCGGTGTAAGAGCTTTACCGCTGTGGGATTACACTGCCCGCGTAAAGATTCACCGGACTCACACTGAGCTCGGAACACAGAGTCGCAGCATGGCACGGCTACATGCACCAGTTTCCAGCTGGATGGAAAAGAACCGAACTATAGTACTATAGTACCATATACCATAATACTAGTATAATACTACTATAATACTACAATACTAGAAAACGGAGGGATAGTGCAAGTTTACGGCGCGTTGGGAGCTGGACGGTAGACGGCGAGCTCAAGCGTAAAGAATATAGGGATGACACCCCTAAGCCCTGGACCATTCGAGTCCCCGACCGTTACCATTGGAGGGATACTACTTTCGTCAGTGAATTGTCAGGGGGTATAGATAATTACTTGTGTCGTTGTTTTAACTTACTTCGCTTCTTGCGACCTCCTGCAGAAATCAGGAGGAACAAGCAATCATCAATGTCGAGATGTCTTCCTCCAGCATTCAATCAGTCCAGCATCCAGAAGCGCCTGCTGTGCGTGGGTCTCACAGCTCCCCAAAGCTGAATTATTAAGGCCCCTATCCTAAACCCTAAACCCGACCTATAGATCCCTTAAAGGAACCCTTAAGGATCCCTTGAAAGCCTCTACAGTAGTTCACGTCTGTGTCGTCCAGGGAGGGAGCGCCAGCGAAGGCAACACGAATCTGGGCTGCAGTTGACTTCATGCAATGACGGTTTGCTAGAGACATATTACATGCAGTGTTGTGCAACGTTGTGCAGTGAGAGATTTATTCTAGCAAGTTGCTTTGGGTTGACACCTCATGTAACAAACGGATGCCGGGGCAGTGGGAAGTGCAGCCAGACGGTCAGGGCGAGGACCTTCGTGTTGTGACGGGCCTGTGTCACGCGGGCCACCCATGAGTCTTTTCAACCGCAAATTTATGTGGGGGTTTCCGAAAATAGGGGACCCTAATATAGTACCCTAAATAGTAGGATTCTTATTATAGGGACCCCTAAATAAGGTACCCCGATTTTCGGAAACTCCCATGTCTCCTCAACAACCCTTAAAATTTGGCTTTTGTCGGAGACGGTTACGATCTGAAACTCTGCGACAGACGGATCGATCGGTCTTCCAGGCCCTCGTTCCACTCATAGGGTCGTCAGCCTCCTGGTATGTTTACTTCATCCAATTTGCGAGCCTTGCCTCTGCTTTGAGCGCTTCAGCCGCTGTTGCCTCTCGGACTAGGCACGTTCCCCGAGTTGTCTGGATTGCACGGACGCACGACCAGACGCTCGTCTGCTCATGATGAGGGTTCTGAATTTCTGAAGCCTTCAGATGTTCGGCAGGCAGGTTCATCAACTGAAGCAACACCAAAAACCGGACCCCCACGGCAGGTTCCCGAAGGTTCAAGCACAGAGTAGCGGTTATACATGCGCAGTGATTGTAACGTGGGGTTCGGTATGTGTTCACCAGCAGATCCTTCAAGGAAGAACGGATTATCGACATAGGCAGCGTCGTGAGTGGTCCGTAGCCGCAGTCGCAGTAGTCATCGTGATGGTAGTGGGAATAGTAGTAGCAGCAGTAGTAGTGGTCGTCGTAGTAGTAGTAGTAGTAGTAGTAGCAGTAGTAGTAGCAGCAGTAGCAGTAGTAGTGGTAGAAGTAGCAGTAGGAGCAGTAGCAGTAGTAGCAGCAGTAGCAGTAGTAATAGTAGCAGTAGTAATAGGAGAAGCAGAGGCAGAAGTAGTAGTAGTAGTAGTAGTAGTAGTAGTAGTAGTAGGAGTAGTAGTAGTAGTAGGAGTAGTAGTAGTAGCAGCAGTAGTAGTAATGGTGGTAGTAGCAGTACTAGCAGTCTAGCAGTACTAGCAGTAGCGGTAGCAGTAGCAAGTTGCGACAGTAGTAGGGGTAGTAGTGATTCTGGTACTGGTAGCGTTAGTCGTAATGTTGCGATTGTTGTTGTTGTGGTGGTGGTTGTGGTTGTCGTGTGATGTTGCTGCTGGTATCTGTAGAAGACAAAGTAAGACATGTCAGTCTGTTCCATGGCATTGTCGTGGCTTCGACTCAGGCTGCAGCATGCCGTTGGAGAGTTGAGGATCTCCGGCTTTCACGTGATGCTGATGCAGCACAGCCCTCTAACATTTTTCGAGTCGAAAATTGGGTTGGCCCTTGAGCCAGATACTCATGTAGCAGAGACATAGACGTCCGGAATTGAATTAGGGTTGCAGCAGGAGGTGTTCATAGCATGTAGTATCCAGCCGGCAGTCTGACATTCACATCTCCAGGAGAGTTCCCTACCGTCCGCTTGAAGCGTTACGCCTCTCAGCTGGCACGAATGAGACCTGTGACGGATGCTATATAGGCCATGAGACAAGGATGGTCTTTCGAGCTGGGTGCTAACATCAGCATTTCGGAACTCGGAACTGACAGCTGTGCTTTTTGCAATGGGCTTCAAGCTCGTGATGCTCAAGGACTTCCCTGTTAGGCGCGAACATTCTTCAATGCCTACATATGCAAAAGCTTGCAGCGATGGACAAGCGGGCACTACTAGTGCCCACAGGTTCACTCTCCGCAGCATTGGATCGTCTAGAGCATTCGCAGCAATAACTGTATGAACACTATGCCATCAATACTCAGGAATCTCTCGCGAGCGGTTTTGCTTGCACCCGTTCGTGCAGGCAGTGCCCGAGCAGCACTTCCTAACAACTTTCGTTCTTGATGCGATTAGGCTGACGTCGACGTCTCATTGCATGCCAGAATTCCGACCATTCCGTAGCTCAGCTCAGTCTGCGAGTTTAGTGGGTGAGCTTGCATGAGCTTGCTGTGGGGTCGTGTATGCTGGCGTATCAAGCTTTCAAACGACAACGTCCTTCGCCTTTGAGAAGCCCAGGCGCAAGACAAGTCGACGGCGTGCGAGATGGCGACCATGTTCCTTGATCTAAACCTACCTATTCTTTCAGTTGCGAGCGCCAGTGACTGCATTGTATTTCCATGGTCCTCGCAGCCCCGCATACACGAGGAGAGTCGATCCTGAAACGGCGTGTCCATGGTGTCGTCGTGTTCTTAGGACTCGAAATGGCAGCGCCTTGGGAGGAGGCATTTCTGGATGTGAGCATCTGGACAACGCCGAGACCAGGCTGCGCTCGGGTGCTCGTGGGGTTGTGCCGATGGCGATGGTGACACGGATGGTGATGATGATGATGATGATGGTGGTGATAATGATGATGAGGGCGAGGGTGAGGTAGAGGACCAGGAACAAGACGACAAGTATGATTTACGATGATGGGTACATTGATGTCACCACTCCGCGCGAGCAGAGCTTTTGCTGGATCGACCAGTAATTTGACGATGCGCATAGATTTCAGCAGCAGGTGAGGTTGATTCCAGCTGCTGGCCACACCACCCAGATTTGAGGTGTTGAAGTGTTGAGATGTCTATACATGGAACACGGCTCATGCCGAATATAGCTGAGGAAGCAATCGGTTACCCGACGATCAAAGAGCATCGGTCGAAATTTGAGGCAGGAGGGAAGCTGCTTGGCCAATGAATTCTTGTCTTGTCTTGTTGTTCTTCTAGATACTGCGACAAGCACGCACTGAGGATTAGCACTGAGTCGCGACATGTCCCGTTTGACTAAGGCTAGCGGTCTACGACATCGAGGACTTAGTCAAGGCAGGCCTGCAAATCGGGGAGAGACGCCGACAGTTGGATAAGATGGCCGGCTAGTTATATATCTATATATACATATATAGATATGCCTTGTGTTGGTGCATGAGTGTGAGAGCGGGCACTTCACGTGTCGGAGCCAGTGTCTGTCTTTTTGCACGGAGACGGGAACGTTTCCGGCCAGAGGATTCAATTTGCAGCACCAGCAGAGACTTCGTGCTAGAAAGTAGTGCTTCAGTAATGAACTCCCGTAGTGCCCAGGGACATTGATACCTTTGCCAACTCCCTGGCCTGTGCATCGTCCAGCTTTTGCCAGAGAGTCTTCCTGCACATGTTTGCCACTTGGCAGTTTCCGAAAATAGGGGACCCTAATGCAGAACCCTAAATAGTGGGATCCTAATTGTAAGGACCCCAAAATGAGGTACCCCTAATTTTCGGAAACTCCCACTTGCTACGTGCAGGACGGCCACGAGACCCACACCTGCCCATACCATGCCGCTTTGGACCTGCAGAGTGCCAGCACATGGGCGTGTGTTCTGATGGTTTCCTTCTTCCGGGTTTAGGGTTTAGGGTTTAGGGTCTATATCCCGATGTAAAGCCTCAATGGTTATTATTCGCCACTGACTGCAGTAAACTGTACAGGCGAGATAGAGGCCTTGTTGACTGGCAAAAACAGGGTTCTGTGGTATACTAGGCTATAACCATAATAAGGAGTCCCCAATCCCCAATATAGTCTAGGCAATAAGCACAAACCGCAGCTTGAGCCAAGGACGGCTGAGGGAGCAGGTCTTGTCCTTGCGACATATCCGCAGCTTTTAGCCGCCGGGCATGCAAAGAAGCAGAGAGATCGCTCACTCGCTGCACTTGGCAAAATCCTTCGATTGTCATGGCCGTTAAACGAGAGAATCTTCGGTATTAGTTTCGAACTTTGGATTTAGAGGCCAGGATCTTCGATTGGTTCTTTGTCATGGTGGGATCACGGGGGGAGGGGGGGGGGTTGAGACTTGTGTGCACTGTAGCAGACGGCGTGTTCGGAGGAGATCCGGGGCTTTTTGCCTAGCATCCGGATTGGGACTTCTTGCCGGGAGGAGGGGCGGGATACACATGCGAAAGTGTCGCACACAGCTGAGTTGCCCCGATTCACCGGGCGCAGGTTCGGATTCTAGTGTGATTCGATGTACGTCTATCAGCATGGACCATCGACATGGTTTAGGCGCAGCATTTTCGGCCGTGCAGCACAAATCCTTGCAGCTGAGGATCCCTGTGTGCGGGAGACAAGCAGTTTCAGCACCGTACTGCAGGAGCCTTTTCCGAACTGCCAGTCGCATTGGAGCTCGTTTGACACCGTTTGACATTGTCTCCTCCAGTCGGAGACTTTCCGGGATGAGCACAAGTAGCACAGGCTCGCGACTTTCCTAGCCTTGGTCTTTTCTTCGGGTTCCCTGAGTCCGGTTTTCGCCAGGATGCCATCGTCGTCATTGACGAGGCCCATAACATTCCACAGGCTGCCCGTGATGCGGCCACGCCTCTTGGCCGTGATTAGGCCATACACAAAGGCCCAAAGTAGTTCCTTTTTGGGGGTTCATATATAGAATCCCATATAAGGTAATGCCAAAAAGGATCTACTATTGTGCTCTCTGGGTGTAGATACCTCGGGCCATGCTGTTTCGACACGTTTTTCCTCAGGGGCTGGAAAAGGATGGCGTGCAAGATGTCTGCCTTTCAAGCCCGTCTTGTGGTGCTTGTCTGCCTAGATGTTGGTCAGTTCACTGTAAAATGACGTCCATGATGTTTTTTTCACGCACGCTCGTGGGATGCTTCTGCTGCACACGCCCATCGCCTAGGTCTCAGTCATTCTGCATTGAAGAAGGAACACGCTTGCCTCACAGTTGTTGCGCGGCGCTGGTGCTTCAGCAGGTATTGGCAGGAGCTCTGTCCCCGAAGATTTTGCGAGCATCTACCGCCAAGAATCCGACAGTGCCCAAGCTCTTTCCCAGGTTCCGGGGCACTCTGTCCGACCTTCATCTTCTCATCTCCAGGCTTCAGGGCTTCTCGGCCGCGCCGTATACAGGGAGCTTCGCATCACAGGTCTTCGAGACAGGAAGGTCGTCGACTTTGTGATCATGTTCCCACTCCCCACCCCCCAGCTTCCCTCTCCTTCTCTCAGGCCTGGCCCAAGCCACGGCCGAACGGGAGGCCGAGAATCTCGAAGCGCAGAGCTCCCAATGTCCAAGCACGACTTCAAGCTGATATCATTGAGCATCAGATTGTATGGTACACTAATATTTCGTTGTGTTTCGTGCCGTAGCTCAGACTCAGACCATATAGCACATCTGTGCGTAGACACACATGCGGATATCTGCATATTCTCATGTGTGACCATGTACTGGCCAGTGTATGGATTACACATCGGCCACGGCGCCTGGCAAGATTTGGCTCGCTTGACCCCTGCGGGTTTGCGGGCACCTGGGATCTACAATGCCTTTTTGTTGAAGGGATGGGGGAAGAACAGCCTTTGAAGTCGGGTTCCAAGTCCCTTGTTCCTGGGGTGGGGTTATATAATACATATGTATATATGTATGTATATATATATATATACATATGTATATATGTATATATATATATATACATATCTATATATATATATATATATATATAGATAGGGGGGGCCTTGGTTAATGTAGCTTTTTTGTGTACATCCCGTTGAAGGCCGGGAATTGTTTCAAGCATTGCCTGCTTGTGTCCCTGGAGGCTGTGGATCTCGCAGAGCATGTTTGTGGGGCGGCACCGTGCCCAGTTAGGTGGCAGCGCATAGCAGTCAAGCATGGAACTTGTAGTAGTTTTGCCGTCAGCCGGGGTGCAGGTTGCTCACCGTGATTTTGGTTAATTTGATTGTCATTTTAATATATACATGCATACCTCAAATTCTATGCATATAGAGCCATAAAGTAAAGGAAAGTCTCCAGTCCATCACTGCGGCAAGCGACTTCTTGCCGAGGTCACCCGGCTCTACGACTCTTGGCTGCCGTTTGTGCGACAGCATGTCGAAGCTGGCAGCGGTAATGGGCCTACAGCAGGCTTTGCAATTCCCCGTACCAGGCACAGACAGTGAGATGAGCTGTTCGTGCGATAGGTATTTTGGGTACGCAGGTACAAGGTTTCTGTTGAACAAATCTGTCCTCCGCGTAACATCCGCGTCACTGATCGTCACTGCGCTGCTGTTTAGTCTTCTTTGAGTCTTTGTTCCCGTGTGCAGAGTGAGAAACCCTAAACTCCTAAACCTCGTTGCCCTCACCCAGCAGCTCAGCCCAGAAGGTTATGGACTCCCCGATGCAAACCCAGTGAAGCAGTTCTCCACTCTATTGAGGAATTTGGTTTGGATCGCATGGGGCCTAGTGACTTCCGCAAGACCCCATGAGCCCTGACCAGTAGAGAAGACAAACTCGCCGAAGCTTTCATCCGCTGGCCATTCCGCCGCGCCCATGCGCTTGACGCCATGGCAAGCGTGGGTCGCAGGCAATCTGAATTTTCAGGTGTAGAACCTGAAGAACAATGTTTGGCGCGAACTCGCATTGTTTCCTACGTGCGGCCCGGTATTAGTGTCCTTTGAGGAAGTATGTCCTGTAAGGTGTATTGGTAGCACTGACAGTAGCGCGCCTTGCCTGGTGGTCATTCCAGACTCGAGCATGGTAAACACAGGGTTATAGAAACCTGAAGTGTGAAGCACTCGTCCCTACCTGATCCCATGCCTTGCCCGGAAATGGTACTGCATGAACGAAGCAAGCCCACTCTGAATTGTTCGTTCGGAAAATGCCTTGGGATAAGCTGCGAGTTCACACATCACCAGCAAACCGTATAGACCCCAAAGCACAAGCTAAGCGCGTATAGAGGGAAGCATTCACTGATTCGACCTGTCGCTCGGTTCAGGCCGAGTGTGCCGGCAGCGCGGCGCTTCTCTAACCGCTCCCCTCGAAAGGGGCCACCACCCCAGATGGCTTCTTGGACACTGTGGGCACTCTAGCGTACACCGGGCTTGCCGTGGGTGGTTCTTCGAGTTGGCGGCCTTGGGTGTGAATTTCCTTGCCTTAGCCTCCCCTGGTGTTCAACACGTCCCGTCTAGTGGTTAGGGAATTCGGGAATTTGTGGTTTCTGGTAGTTTGCATGCTGGGATGACTTGGTGCCTTACCAACCAATGTACAATATCTCGCAAATCCCATGTTGACCCAAACCCTCCAAAGGACACAAGCAGGCCAAGCCTTCAACCCCACAAGTGCAAAGCCTCAAACCCTCGCTGTGGTTCGTCCGAGAGTGAGTGCTGAAACCCTCGCTGTGTGTGATTACTATGGAGGCCTTAACAATAACCTAAACTATGTTGGGGGGCTCCTTATATATTTTAATAATGTACCCCAAAACCCTATCCACATTATTCAGGCCCCTACATAACAGGGCTTTTGGCGACTCTCGAGGGCAGCCTGCAGCCCAGAAAGATGCCGCGAGTCGATCCGAGATCTTAGAAGCTAATCAAGCCCAGCAATTGCCATCACTATTCCTGAGGGTTCCTTATCATTACTACTATTGCTATTCTGCATTATACTATGATATGTATATATATATATACACACCCCAACATGCCTTTCCAATTATTCAGGCTCCCCCCCAAAAAAGAGCCAACGCTGTTTCTGAGACTCAGAGCTGAATTTGTGCTTCACGACAATGAACGGCTGTTTCAGAAGTATGGATTTTATGATATACCGTAATATAGTAATATAGTAATATACTATAGTTCCTATAATTTGTAGGGTTTTGGGTTTAGGGATATAAATCCTGCGTTACCCATAATAAGGAATATACTATAACTCCCATAGTTTAGGGTCCTTAAGGTAATGCGGGATTTGTATCATCAACCGTATGTAAAGACTCTCCCTCCCTCCCTTCCCCACTCCTTCAACGTATGTTGTATTTATGTATACATACGAAGATATGTTTGTTTGTATGCATGTGTATCTGTACAAGATATACTGTATAGGCAAAAGCGTTGGCATGCATAGATATCGGCGTGAGGGTAGATCAGAGCTTAGGTTGTTCGCAGCTTCCTGACGGAGGCCTCTTCCCGGTAGCGACGGAGACTTAAAGGAAAGTGCTGGTGATGGGTTCAGCTCGTGAATCGCAGCTGTTCGTAGAGGTGTCGGGCCCTGGGTTGTTCAATCCGTTCTTGGTGTTGGAGGCTCATGGTGGTTTTTGCCTGGACCCAAAAATTATGTAGAATAATAGCCTTTTATAGGGTTTGGGCCATTATTTTACCTACTTTGGGGGGTCTAGGTGCTCACCATTTATCAATGACCGTGTATTCAAAGCTCGATGAGTTCACTGTGGGTCGGTTGATTCTTTAGCCAGGCCTCTCACCAGCTTCATTCCCTTCGAAACGTCACAGGGACCGACAACAGTGGGACGCCTTGGATGGCCGTGGTGTTCGTGAGCAGTTTCAGGTTGTTCTGGTTCATAATTGCCCATAGGCCCCATAGTAGTTTCTTTTTGGGATTACCTTACAGGATTCTAAACATGAACCCCCGAAAGGAACAGCTCTGGGGCCTATGGGTGAAGACGTAATGATCCCTTCAAGCTTGTTCTCTTAATGGCAAGGGGAAGCATGCACTCCTGGACTGAGCAACGAAGGAGGTCGGAGAGACTTACCTTTGGTTAGTATAAGGGTACTATAAGGGATCTATAAGGGTTACTATAAGGGATCTATAAGGGTGCTGCAGAGGCGGAGTCCACGATCCTCAGGGCCTGGATCAAGAATTTCGACCCAGAGAGCCCCAGCGGCAAGATTGGGGCATCAAGAAGATACCCAGGGTCAAGACCGCCAGACTAGGACGGATTGTGCCTGTTGCAGTCGTCGTTCTCCAATCGACCTGCCGTCGGTATCTTCGTCGCATTCGTAGGCAACAGCGGTGACAGCAGAAATGATGGTAGCTGCAGCTTTTACAGACACCAAGCCGTCATGACCGGAATGTGCAGCAAAATGCTATTGCAGCTCAGGTACAAACTGCACATTACGACAGATCAGTCGCTTGACCTGCTTCAGCCCCTGTCTCTTCCTGCCTAGCAGCTGAACCAGCGATATGTTCCAGAAAGTCCGACGGTCGAAATTACGCGAGATTTGCAACACTGCGACCTGGACTTGCATCCGTCTTCCTGCGTGTTTTCTCCCATGAGGAGGCACGAGTCCTATCCAGGAGCCACTGTTGTGCTTTTTTTCGGTGAAGTGATGGGGTAGGGCAAGCTTGGTGGAGGGATGCTGGCTAGGCAGACGATAACAACAGCCGCCATTACCTGCAAGAACAGCATAACAATCGCTTTCAGACCCGCATATTTACCTGCCGCCAACATACCACTGAGACGAACAGATCTTGGTAACAGTGAACCCAGGTTCTGTATGGGCATGGAAGAGATGGGCTACTGCCACTCGGCAGAAGCTTGGCGCCGCCTCAGGCAGTGGCAGAGCACAGCACAGCTTGTTATCTGTTCCACTCGCTGTGCCACACCGAAGCGCAAGCCCTAGAATTTGAAGGTTAAGGCGGTGTGGTGTAATTATGAATGCAAAGTTGCTGTTGCATCAGACTCCTGTAATCCTACAAGTGCTGAGCCGCACCTACTCCGCTTGTGTAGTACATTTGGCAGCCGATGGATGCCGACGGCACGATATCCAACAAGTGTAGTTTCGGAAGCTTCTGTCAGAAATGATCAGTGCATCGAGTCTAAACCCTAAACCCCTAAACCCTAAACCGCTATAAAAACCTGGAATCTGCTGGTTTGAGGCGGTGACGTCTACTTGCTCTTCCAGCGCCTGGACGTCGATAACTCTGGCAAACTTACCTTAGATGAGATCGACGAGGACGGAGGGGCCTGCCCCAAAAAGATCGATCCCTGAAAGTGTCGTTCTCAGCCTGAGGACGAGTCCCAAACCACCTTCGAGTAAGAGCCCGGCTCTGAAAGATTCTGAAAGTTCCAAGCCCTCCGACGATTATTCTCATACTATAGGGGGCTCCTTTAAAGGGATCCAAAAAAAGGGGTCTATAAGGGATACTATAAGGGTACTAGAATAGTATAGGGGCCTCAGTAATGACCTATACTATTTTGGGGGTTCCTTAATACATTTATAGTATAGTGGGCCCCAAAACCCTATTCTAATTATTGAGGCCTGTATATTAAATCCCAAACCCCTCTCCCCGTCATGACAACATCAATTCAGGTATCCCTTCAACTGCTCCGGCTGGCCCAGAACCCAACCCGCTGCCCGCCTTTTCGGTCCTTGTGAAGGAGACTGCGCGGCTCTGGCTTTGCTTCAAGCAGCTCGGCTTGGATGTGTCGCTTCATACTCCGGGGTGCCCCTAGGAGTACCTTGTGTGAGGGTTCTTTGCAATTTCAGGATCGGATAAACCGGCGTCTCAAGCTAGCGTTCCTTGCAGCGTGTGGTGCAATGCAGGTCTCCTCAGCTTCGTGGCTCTGCCGTTGCAGCATTTTCGTTGGAGGTCTCCCTATTGCAGGCTTTTTCGTATTGCCGAGATCTCCGAAACAGGACACAACGCCACCGATGAACGTGAATCGAGTCAAGGTCACCGTCCCGAGTTTCAACCTCTGCCCTGGGTAAAGTCGGCCACGGAACCTGTGGTCGGATAGAAATATTAAGAAACAGAGCCACAAGAATAACAGAATACCACTACTCCCGCTGCTACCTCTATGTCTACTGCTACTACTACCTACTACTACTCCTCCTCCTCCTCCTCCTCCTCCTCCTGCTGCTGCTGCTGCTGCTGCTCGTTAGTAGCAGTAACAAAGCGAGAATCATCAAGCTGCTTCGACTGAACACCGCCGAGGCAGTGGTGTGTCACGAACTTCGACAGTCCGCTGGACATGGTCTACAAGCTGAGCCGGGGGAAGGACGTGCGATCTCAAGAAAGTTGGGATGATGCAGAGAGACACCGGATTGCTGCTGCTATTTGTGGTGACGATCTTTTTGATGTGGTCAGTGATGCGAACTGACTGCTTTCAGGTTCCTAGAATGGACATCCCTAAACCATGAACCAGTTCTCAGGATTATCTCAGCGAGGATGACTTCAATCAGCGGTGCAAACTGTTTGACTGGAAGGCAGGGCAAGGGGCAACAGGCAAACACTGTAGGCTTCGATATCTGTGATGTTGACGACGAGTTCTTGTGGTGTGACTCGCAAGATGCCGGCTTGGGGTTAGCACATTGTTCGAAGATCTCTGTTCTGTGCCCAGCAAAGCGACATGCAAGGATGGACACGAAGATGTACTCTGGTCTGGGTGTCTTGGCACTGACTCTGTCAAGCCGAGAAATCGTGTCCCCAACGATGCTGGCAAGTCCACACCAGTCATTCAAACCCCACTGTTTTCAGAATTCTACTAGCCGCTTTTTTATGATTATTATTATCAGGAATTTTAAGGAGTATCGGAACCCAATCGATCACCAGATGCTAAGGGTTTCCCTCTCCGGCGAAGAGTACGTGCGTCCGGAGTCCCTGCGCTGGATGGCACTTGGGAATCTCGGTTGCAGACAATATCAGCTTCTCAGAAAACTAGGGGGTCCCGTCTTGGGGGATCCTTGAAACAAGATCCTACATTGTTTGGTCTTCTTTCTTTCTTACTTGTAACTATGTATATATGTATACATATAATTCAAAAACTACTAGTAATTCTTTTACTTCGGGTTTCATCTCAGGGTCCCTTACTTGCTTAAGCTCCCATAGTCTTTACAGAGTGCCGTCGGAAGGTGGTAAATAGTCGGGAAGCTCTTTCGGATGAGTCGTTCTAGGCTCTGTTGGTCCTTCACAGCATCGTTGCCTATCCATGCCGCGCTGTGTGTCCATAGCTTTAAACCAAGTCCTTCACCAAAGGCTGCAAGTGTCGTGGGGCGCGGGTGGGTGATGCCGTTCGCGGGGTGACCGGCCACAGCCAGACATTCACATCCCCAATCATTGGACACCCATAGCCATAGATCATCCCAGCTCGAGCTGGGATCACTCGTACTTCCCCCAGCCGCTAGCCAGCATCCGCATGCCAACCAGGAAGGAAGAGCACCGGGAGAAGGAGGTCGCCGTCTGTGAGGGTTCTGCCAAGTTCATAAGCTATCGACAGCAGCTGATTTGTTTCAACATTTGTTGTTTCAGATTCGTACCCTTCAACACTGAACTTGAGCGGTTTGCAAGTGCACACCGCATACTGCCATGTCTTGATGCCAGGAAAGAGCTTGTGATTCGGATGCTGTCGTTTCACTCTGCTGCAACACTCGGGAGAGGAACATGTGCCGTATGGTCTACACAGAGCGCCTTGCAACCTTCTCAATTACAGCTTGTAGTCCTCAACGTGTCGTGGGTCAGGCGGGCTGCGTGTTGCATAGCCTTCTGAAAATCTGTTTCCATTGTCCCCAACGGCGGGGAGGGGGTATCTCTCGCTCTGCATGCATACAGACAGAGTGTTACAAGTCCCTCCCATGAAGGAGATCAAGAAGCTGGCGATGAAAGTCCTTGCTGTAAAAATCCGGGAGCGCCAAGCGCTGGCGCAGGCGGGGAGGGCTAACAAGTCTACGGATCGTCGCCTGACAGATCCAAGGGAGCATCACACTACCCCGAGGCCCCAAAGTAGTTCCTTTTTGGGGATTGCCTTAAAGGGTTCTATATATGAACCCCAAAAAGGAGCTACTTTGGGGCCTTTTAGCCTGTACTGTACCATACCGTAGTGTACGATTCTACTGTAATACACGAACATGGACGGCAACCCGGTGCAACGCGGAGGGAACGTATTTGCAGTAAGAGTTTTTGACGTCATCAAGATGTGGCTAGGCTGAAGCCGGCTAATATCGAAGTGCCTAAAGACGGCCGCGGCTACCGAGTTTCGATTCGCACGCTCATGTATCTGTAAATTATTATCATGTTATTATTGCTATTGTTATTATACATAAATATATGAATAAATAGATAAATAAATAAATAGATAAATAGAAATATAAATAAATAAATATATATATATATATATATATATGGAGGAGGGTTTTGGCACACGTCGTGCTGAGCTGAAGCCGGTCACAGTTTAGGATGAGGCAGGTCACCTCCTGAAGCAACTTGGAAACCTGGATGTCCCCTTGTACCGAGGTCCTGCCGAACTTCAAGGCGGGCAGTGACCGAGCCGTCAAAGTTCAATCGGCCGTAGCGCAGAGCTGGTTGAGGTCCTTGAAGCAAGCGGCATCGTGTCCAACGCGCGAGAACTTTTTGTGAAGGTGGTCCAGACGGGGCCCTGTAGCTGCTGGTGGTCGTGCTGAATGCGCGGTCGACGTTGTTTTCCGTTTTCTTTGCAAGCTTGCAGTCCGACTCCAAGTGGCTCTCTGCTCTCTCGACGGAGAATTGTGTTTGGACTCTTTTGCTGTTTTTTTCCAGACTTCCCCCGAGTGGTAGGGAAACGTTTGCCCGCTGCTCATTCACCTTCATACTTGTCTCATGCACATGTTGCTCGTGGTTCCCACCTCGAGTCACTGAATCATTCACCGGTATGTTTGTTTCAAAGGTTGGGTTCTACTTATTGTACTTGTTTCACACACTGTCTGAGCATCGGTGTGAGTCACGAAATGTCCGGAGGCCAGCATTTGCCGCATGTGCCTGAGTAGAAGCATGTACGTGCAGGCTTTCCTGAAGAAGAAATGCGGAGGAAGCATCCTTGCTGCATGGCGGCGCCACCTGGACCGCCACGCCACGATGAACGCAGCCTTGCTGGCAACAGACATGAAGAATAACTTGTTGGGTTCTACTTCAATTGTGCTTCTATGATCTGTACCTTGCAACTGTTCCGCTTCCAGCATGTGCCCAAGCCAGTCGAGGAACAAGATTCGAGACTATAACGTTTTGCGGAAATTTCAATGGGGGACCTCCAAATAGTAATTAGGCACCCAGTGTTCAGCAGTTGAATAGCGACCCGGGGAATCCCGGAAACAAAGTGCCCGGGAGGTACATAAATACGAGCTTGCCAAGTCGGTCAAGGCACTGTGGCCTCTGCTTCGTGACATGCCTTCCTGATGAGAATCCCAAAAACTCCAGACTCCGAAACCCTAGACATCCCTAAACCGTTCTGGCTATCTTTGGTTGCGGGCAAGTTAGTGGTGATCCGCTCTCTGAGCTCGGCAGTGCTGATTGGATGGAATTGGGCTACAGGCGGTGTCTAGATTGTTTGTGCGCACCGATCCATTAAGAGTGGTTACGCCATTTTGGGGGTCTACCCTGTTGAGTAGCTACTGCTTTCACTCTCTGTTCCAGTCTGTGATCATGTTTCTCTTCGTGGACCCGCATGCTGAAATCCGTGCCTGCTTCGTGCGAGCGTGCGAGTCGAAACTCTAAATGCTACAAGAACGCAGGATTTGGATGCATCCTTGAGTCTAATAAGGATTTAGATGGGATTTGACCCCTCTGGGGCGGGGTTGCGAGCAGCTGCCTGGCAGTTTCCAGGCTCTCTGCTGGCCCGGGGAGTTCCGCATCCTCTGGAAAGCTCTGGACAAGGTCGCGACTCTTCGGGATTCAGGGCTGCTTCACGAGCACGACCCCTGCGAATTATAGCTCGTTTTGTGTGGAGTTTCCCGGTAGGGCCAGCTCATTGGGTGTCGTGGCTTGCGAGTTTCTGAATATCTCAACAATCAGAACGCATGATTCTGGACGTGCGAGATGTTCAGGATTTGCATAAACATCTGCATGTCATGTGAACCATTTGTTTTCGGTCATTCAGCAGTCACGTTTTCTTGTTGGACATCCCTGGACGGGGAAAAGGATACTGCTGAACACAAGGGAGATCTTCGTTGAGTTAGCTCGCTTTTCGATGTATTGGTACCCAGGATATAGGTTGACTGTTGACTGAGTAGTTTCTATCATATATGTATATAAATAATACGTACAGTAAGTATGTATATGTATACATATGTATGTATATATATATATATGTATACACACACTTACATGTATGGTATTCGGTGCATGCCTCACTCTGCGGCACAGGACAAGAGCGGTCTCGTCTCCTACCAGGACTCGAGTGTTAAGGGTTGTGGGCACAAGAGGTATGGGGCCCGTTCTGATCTGCGATTTGGCTCTTTTCGGGGACGCCTGGTCTTCAGACGTCTGAGGTCGCCTCCTGCATCTGAAGAGGGCGAGCCTAGGCAGTGCGTGCTGTCGGTTTCCATAGGTCCCATCCCAACACGACCGAAAGCAGCCAAGATGTCGAGGCCCCAAAGTCGACACAAATGACACACTGCTCCCAGACCCCTTTGTCTTGAACCTTCAGCCGACCATAGCAGTGCTAAACACAGAGCCGATATGAGGAGGCCCGATGCCCTCTCATGCGTGTACCGTAGGGGACCTTACATATAGAGGAGACCGGTGTATATACATCCACATGGGAACAGGAAAGAACTTGACCATCACCGCCACCACCTCATGGTTATTCTCATCGAGCATAGAAGTGTGCTGTTTGCGTCATTGTCCCTGATTTTTCCGACATTTCCCACAAGCTCCGTGGCAGCTCTGGCCGGCTCAGGAGCTCGACTTGCCAGGTGCCGAGGTCCTGGCCGAGCCTAGCCATTGTGGCAAAGGTAAGAGAGAGGGGAGCGAGTACCTAATTCCATCGTAGTAGTATAGTCTGGTATAGTATAGTATCGTATAGTATAGTAGTATAGTAACCTCCATCGAGAGAGAGAGAGAGAGAGAGAGAGAGCGCACCGATGAAATCTGGTTTCAGCGGCAAATGTGGCGTTAAACTCCACACTGCCAGTGTGCAGTCCATGGTCCTGTCAAGACAGCGGAACTCAGGAGTTCAAATCGTTCACGGCAACGCAGTTTGGCAGCGACGCCTGGCAAGCCTTGAGTTTGGAAGACTGCGAAGTAGTAGTAGTAGTAGTAGTAGTAGTAGTAGTAGTAGTAGTAGTAGTAGTAGTAGTAGTAGTAGTAGTAGTCAGTACAAGTAGTAGGGCTTTGGGGGTGAAAGTGCTTTCTTGAAGGGCCACAGGCAGGCAGACCGCTAACAAGGGATCCCGACTCCTCCCTAAACCCTTAAACCGCCCTAGTGCGAGCGCCGACACCCAAATCCTGTTTCACAGCTTCATTCGTCGACTGCGGCGCTTTGCAAGGCTGTGAATGCCTTCCATGCCATGGACAAAGCTCGGATGGGGTTACTTTGCTGCAAGCTCAGTGGAGAGGGCTAGTGGCATTTCTCCTAAGCATCTCGAACTTATGTTGCACAGCCATATCACGACAATGGAGTGCATGCACGACTTCAGATATTTCTGGGTTGCTGCATGCTTCATGATTGGCTCAAAGTTATCAGGTATAGGAGGTTGTAGCCACATAGAAGCGCAAGAAATCATGCCGCCGAAGAACCTGCTAGCGAGGTCCGGAAGGTTATCTGAGCAGGACTTCATCGAGGAGTGCCAGAAGTATGGCTTCCAGGCCAGCAGCCTCACTATCCTATTTCTGCATCACTAGCATTGCGCCAAGATGCTGTCCGAGAGGGCCTCTGCTGTCGTGGCAGTCATCAGCAGTACATCTTTGAAACCTCAGAATATCGCCCTACAAGTTGCGAGACCCTATACTCACATCCCAAAACAAACGCCCCAGTTTCAAATTTTAAGCCTTCATAAAACCTCTCGCACCCCAAGCCAGGCCACTCGGCAGCTCTTTCGTGGCCTGGACTTTCACGCCACAGGCCCGTTTGAGTTTCGGTGATGTGTTGGCGTACAAATGCAAAGCACCCGTCTGGCAGTCGGCTTGGATTCAGGGGCTCTGTGAGGCTTCAAGTCTCAAATATGCCTTGCATATGGTAGGCTCGACTTTAGATTTCGCACGGGTGCCTAATCGGCCTGTGTTCTTGGGGAAAAGTAAACCTCAGCAACCGTGTGGCGCTGCACTGAGCACACCCTGAACGCACAGTCCGATAGAAGTGGTTTCGCTTGAGGCAGCATCACGCAGGATGTGCCCCAGCTGCAAAACAGGTCTCATGGACAGTTTTCGCGTGCAACTGGGTGATTAGCTGATATTAGGTGCATGAAGCCGCTCAGACAACTATTCAGCAGACCTTGTGCGTTTCAGGAGGTGAAAGATAAAGATCCCGCTCCAACTCGTTTGTTAAGGAGATGACCTTTGTGGACAGTTGGGTGTGCCCTTCGTACCTCACAGCCCCGAAGAACGAGACAGCTGCTGTGGAGTTCAAGCAGCGTTGCTTGGAGGAATGTCATTCTTCACTTCGGACTGAATAGAAGGCGGTGCAGGGCTGACATCTTCGAGTTCTTTTGTGCAGTGCGTTGAGTGCGTGTCTGCACTTCGAGATGGTTGCTGTCTCAGCATTGCGCATGCGTGTTTCGGAACCTGCTACCACAGGGGCCTAAATGATTACCTATATGATTTTGGGGGTTCCTTATTACAACTATATTATAATAGTATCATGAGCCCCAAAACCATATTCGATTTATGAAGGCCCCTACAGTAGATTACCCCTGTAGATCCCTTGTAGTATCCTTTGCAGACCCCTTTAAAGGAACCCTAAACCCTATTAGATTGAGTGCGTGGCAGTTACTCTGCCTCTAACATCCGGCTGGAGATCTGCGGAGGTAGCTTGGGCCACAAAGCATCCAAAGCCCAGAACCAGGATCCCCAAGCAAGCATATTATATACATATGTATTTCACTATGATGAATATTTACGACTATATATATATATATATATACATACATACATACATATAGATATACATACATATCCATATACATCTATTCTATGTTATGTATTATGATCATAGAGATCCTCCACTCGAAACTGCCCTCTGGATTGGGCCCAGTCAGATTTAGTGCGCATAAAACCACAGCATGCAGTCTAGAGAACCAAACACGGACCATGGAGTGATTTTCCAAAATCTATATAATCTATATAATCTTTTTTAATCTATATAACCTATATAATCTTTTTTAATCTGTATAATCTATATAATCTATATCCGACACATCCCAGCCAGTCCCTGAGCCCACTGACCTCGAACCCTCCAGGATGAAAAGTCTGTATGGTAACCATATACATGTCATGCTTATACTGATGTACTTATAGTAGCTTAGAAACTATGGTATGTAACTTATAAGCCCGGTGAGCAGCCGCAATGGCCCTGCGATGGCTCTTCGGCGCTTTGCTTTGCTGGAGCCTTTGCGGTGGTGCATCGCTGGAGCGGTCGGCAGAGCCAAAGTACCACCCCTCGTTTGGGTGCCTTGGGACCAAGTTTTGGAAAGGGGCTGAGTGGGATGGTTGGCTGGCTTGAGCAAGTAAGTGACGAATCTGAGATATACCGGCATGCACATGGGTCCAACATGTATTGCATGGAGGGGTTGATCCAAACCCCCGGTTTCTTGGGACTTGTGGCGACAGAGAGGCCTGTGGCCGTATGGTACTCTCCTGAAACAGCATTGAAAAAGCTCGTGGTCTGGACTTTAACGTACGACCATACAAGATGTACGTCTGAAGAATCTCCTGTGCATGCGCAAGCGTGGCCACGAGGCAGATGAAGTCGTCACTCAATGACACTAAGTTTTATGCACAGCCCAATACACAAATATTTGCTACCTATACTTACCACTCCAACCCTACCGGACATATACCAGAATACCTACCTGCCTAAAAGCAGACAACATGAGATGTACATCTCTGAATGTTAAGCCAAGCCCCATAACCCTCTGAATACGCATGTACATGTACTTGTGCATGCTTACATCAGGGCAGTCGTTCATCGCTGCATGTACTGAGTGCATGTGCAAGGAGATCGGTATCAGTGTTTGACACGTAGTCTTACATGCTGTATGCAGGTATGTCCAGGTGGATCCAACTGAATACGATCCGGCTTATGTGAGCCAGCAACTTTGACAACATGCAGGGGGTGTCTTTTCGATGGCTTTCAGCTTGAGTCATTGAGGGCACCTGCTACATGGCAGCCAGCCCAGGGTTGCCAAATTTTTGGGGGAGGAGCAAAAATTAGAACTATACGACTGCTGCTCCCTTCATGCCTAAGGTAGTGACATGGGAACCAGTGAAGGCAGATGGCAAAAGAATGGGGTTGTCAACGTAGTCATACGACTACCAATTGAGCCGAAAGGAGTGTGCAAGAGGCTCGTTGAGAGCAGGGGTGCACAGATCTCCAGGGCTCATCGTACATGTCGGTTGCTCTGCTGGTCTGCCTTTGTTGAAGGCCAACTCTGAATCGACACACGCATTAGGCCGTTTATTGTTGAAGCGCCCGGCCGCCACCAAATGTGTCTGTGTGTGTGTGTGTGTGTGTGTATGTGTGTGTGTGTGTTTGTGCGTGCGCGCCGTTTACAGTTCCATGCCGTTGCAGAAATTGAGGGTATTCATGTTGCACCACGATCCTGCAGAATGCTGTCCGTTGTCTTGGCTCAGGAAAAACTTTGACGCCGATCGCTCTCTCAAAGAATGCTTCTGTGGTGAGAGCCGGCACAGGCGCGGATGGCCACGCTGCGGGGTTCCGTTCAGTTCTAAGTATGATCTGAATTCTTGACCGGAGCGGGAACTATCAAATCCCAGGGTCCTGGAGGGCTTCGAGTGTGCGACACAGGCTTCCAAGGTCTCCAAGTTAAGGCACTGAAAGCAAGGATGAGCATTCAGAAGTCAGAAGCTGCCTGCCGCAAGGTCAATCTGGCTGAGTTTCTACGTGGATCTGCAGAGGACGAGGGGAAGGGCTCGGACTTAGCTGCATTTGAATTTTTCTGGGGCGAGTTCCACAACAATCAGTGCAGCAGTGGCAAGTCGGTGCATGTAACAAAATGTCCTTGCATCTAACCAGTGATGCCACAAAGATATATTGAAAATGGGAAGTGGGATTCGGGTGTTATAGGTTGGTGTGTGGTTTGTCAGATTGGACCGACGTATACATGTTGCTGATGACCCTGAACAGTATGGAATGTCTTTTGTGAAGGGGGCCTTGCCTCAAACTCTGGTACTGACCAAGCCGCTTGACAATCAGAGGTCACACCACCATCCGTTTGCGGATGTTGGGCAAGAATCCATCAAAGCAACAGTTGATGCCGAGCGGGTGCCCAGATTTGGGACGCCTGCGGTTTGGTGTCACTGTCGCTTTTGTTTAAGTCCACATGCCACGGTCGTGTTTGGGGCCGGGTGTTGGTCTCTGCTCAAACTTGGGGGTTTCCGAAAATTAGGGGTACCTTACTTGGGGGTCCTTATAATAAGGATTCTACTATTTAGGGTCCCCTAGTTTCGGAAACTCCCACTTGGGAAGAAGCTGGCAGGAACCTCGCCGAGGACCCCAGCTTCACGGGCGACTGGGTGCATCGTCTTTGCGGCCCTCTGTCACAAAGTGGAGAGCTATGGGTTGATAGACAAAATCCTGCATTTATGGTACCATACCATACTTAAGGTAATGCAGGATTTTGTTCATCCACCGTAGGATTGATTATCATCTTCTTTGCCGAGAAAGTGTGTGTGTGTGTGTGTCATGTTGTCAACTTGTGTCGATACTGCTGCAGCTCGTGCGGTCCTGTTTTGGTCAGAGGAAACTGCAAAGTAGTAGCATCTTCCTCCGATCGATACATGGTATGCTTCCCAGCATCCGATCACTGAATGATCCAGACAGAGCTTCGTCGCATTTCTGCACATGACACCATCCTTCCGGGAAGGAGCAGTCACTGACTTTCGGACCGTCTCGGACGGTCCGAAAGTCCTCCTTGCGCTCCGTTTCAAGAAGCAGTCCTGACGTGCTGAAACTCCTGCCCTGCAGGATCGAGCCTGACACAAGTCAGGTCAACAGTGATATTGTTTGATTATCTGTTGTGTATGCTATGAAATATTACAGATTTAGGGAGATGCAAAAAGAACTGCGCATTTGAAGTCCCGGCTTCCAGGTACGTCATACCCAGTTATCTTCCGAGTGGTCTCCGTGGATCCGCAGGACGAGCAATCAAAGCTGCCATGAAAGCTACGAACCGCTGAGCAAATGCAACGAATAGCTCATGAAATGAACACCGAGTGTCTGTGTATAAGTTGCTGCAGTTCATCACTGTGGGCACATGTATCTTCCCTCATCTTGACATTGGCTATGTTTACGCCGTGGCATGACACGGTCACATTGTGTGGGTAGTGGCTTCCATAGTTTGTACGTTTGTCATTGGGTGCTGGACGTGTGCGCCCCATATTTGCTTGTTTCGTGAATTCGGAAGTCACGCTTCAGACCCCGCTGCGGCGGGGCGAGAGGGAAAGGGTGTCTAGATTTCATGACATCTATGGTATGCTGGCATGCCTTTGTAGAGGCTGAGCTATGTGCTATGACCTTATGTTCTGCTAAGCCGAAGCCGTGAGGCATTCGCGTTCACTCGGCTTGCAATCGAACTGATCTTTTTCCTGCTCGTGCCTTTTCTTTCCTTGCATCTAAAGCGCTAGTTGAGGTCCGTTGCCACGAAACACCGCCATGATGTAACATGATGCTTCTAACGATATGGCAAAATGCGCAAACCATGCCATGGTCTTTCATGGTTCATGATCCAGCTCTGACGAGGTCATGACTTTGCAGATCCTTGCTGGGGCATGCTTTCCCGCTTCTAGTTACCACTTTTCCTGCCATCGCTGACCCTATGTAGTGATTACCTCAACAACCAACCGCAGCTAGCTGCTACTACTGTACTGCTACTGCTACTGCTACTGCTGCTAGTAGTACCACTACCACCATCACCACTACCGCCACGACGACCGCCACCACGACCACATGCTGCCTTTGGTAGAGCACGTCGATGACGGCAGCTGCGACCACAAAGAAACAAGTTCACACGCGGCGTCCACATACGTACATCCATGCATGCATGCCTGCATGTGTAAAGGTATGTTCATGCGCAAGTGGACGCTAAGTTAGTTACGCGTTGAGGACTATTCATGCGACTGCTGATGTTCTAGCCCTGGCAATTATTTGCAAGTTCCTCCATGTTACACTACATTACATGAGAGTTTCCGAAAATTAGGGGTACCTCATTTTGGGGCCTTATAATAAGGATCCTGTTATTTCGGCTACAAGTACTATATTAGGGTCCCTCATTTTCGGAAACCCCCCCAAATTGCAACGGCTTCCGTACTTCTCGGGTGCGAGGACGACTCGTTCACCTTCAGAAGTGACTGTCCGGCCGGACTTCTGGCGATGGCGTCAGTCCCCTCGCCGTGGTTTCAGTTCAGGTATTTAGGGACCCAAAAAACACATAAGCATAAGCATTTTAGGGGATATCCCTACCTTATTGGGCTTCAGTATAAGGGGATTTATATGGGATATCCCTATCCTATTTTTTGCTTATGTACTTTTTTGGGGCCCTAGGTATGGGAGTTTCCGAGGATTCGGGGTACCTTATTTGGGGTCCTTCTAACAAGGATCCTACTGTGTAGGGTACCATGTCAGGGTCCCCTATTTTCGGAAACTCCTGTAAAGACAAGAACAGTAGGGGATTGGTGTGGTAAATATCTACAGCATGTAGGTTATGTAGTCAGTTGCATTCAATGGTGGCTCTAGCGGGCAACCCCCCGACAGAGGCACTATCTAGAGCTGCCAGCCAGGAAGGCAGAAAAGTTTTGCAGAGAGAGACCGTGGCAACAGTCATCGCAGGTCGTAGCACTAGTTTTGCGGAAGTGAGTGCCTGAATGGGGTGTTGGAGGCAGAGCGACGGGTGTATTTGAGGAGACATCCGAGTATTGGCTTTGCATTGTCTTCCGTCCCAGACAGGCCTGTGTCTCAAGAACCTATCAATGTTTCCTTTGGTCACGCAAACTCACACGATCGAAGTATTCTGATCCAAAAGAGATGCCTGCCTAGGTGGCCGTGCAGACGAGGCTATATAAATCTGTATAAGCCATTCCCAGTCAGGCACATCGTTGATTCCCAAATTATGCAAAGGTATGTGCGCAATCCGCAGCTCTTCAACGGCTGCAGGCTGGTACATGCATGCAACCATAAATCAGAGGAAATTTATATGCATTGATGGAGTTTCGCACGAGAGCGTAAATGACACAACCAATGGGCTTGCCAACGTCAACTGAAACAAAAAGCCAGTGAAGCAATCAGGTATATAAGTGACGTGCATGTCAGAATACACATGTATATGATGTCTTACATGCCTACATACATACTACACATATGTAGTAGACGTCATAAGCAGAAGTCACATGCACCCAGAACATACACGCATACACGTTCATTCCTGCATGCATGTTTGCTTCTACTCACTTGCTAGACTACCTTCCGTACGCAGTGCTAGATGGCAAAGGCTGATCATTGCTTGCCTGTCTCATGTCTCGTCCTGATCGCGTGTTTGGCTTACAGCTCCCGGTACCGACGTGGCAACTGTTCATGTAAATGTCCAGTCATATGGTCGTACTTCAGCATTGTCGACGAAATCACGGGTTTGTCAAGTAAACATGTACATGTATGCATACATGGGTACATACATACATACGTATGCACATGTATGTATGTATGTATGTACCAGACAGTTTCAGACATGCACGAGCTCATTTACATGTTGTGTTATATGGGCTATGGTATGTGTATATATATGTGGAAACATTGTGTCATGTTTTATATATTATATTAATTTTTATGTTGTATTTACTGTTATGTCGTATTATGGTGCCGTAGCAGTAGTGGGAGCCGTGTTAACATCCTGCGAAACACTGAGCCAACACAGCTGTTCGTCTATAGGCTGAGCCGGCAGAGGAGCCTACGCATTTCGACACAATACAGCGCCTTGGTGGAGGATGTTTCTTAGACAGGCGTCGTGCTGGGCGGCTTGAGGCTCAAACGGGGTGTCGAGCTTAACGCGTATACAGCTCTTCCGGGTGTTGTAGAATGTAGCCCGGTCCGAGATCAGCGGCATGTAGTGGCGAAGCTTAAAATTCACAGGAACGGGTACGAGAACTTGCGATCTACTTCCTCGAATCGCCGATGTCTGAATCCCCAGAAGGATGGAACACCTCATGGCCGGGAGTCTGGCCGAAGGCGCGTCTGCTTAGCAGCCCTTTTCTGAAGGAGTACTTCGCCGCTGATCCTAAGTACCATAATACTATAATACCATAGTACCACATACCATCATACCATAGTACCATAGTACTGACTATTTTTATGGGAGATCTTCACAGACTTGACAGGTGTTTTAATTAATTGAAGCAACTCACGCTTTTCTGCTGACGCACGCCACACAGCAAGCCTCGATGTTGAGCCAGACTTAGACACCAAGCCCTGCAGGCGACAAGCCCGAGGACTTTACGGACCTTTGGGCTTTCACCGAACGCGTGGTGAGGAAGGCGTCCCGCGCCATTCATGTTGATGTTGTACCGCCACCACTGCATTGCTGAGCATGGTGTCGGTTGTATCACTTTCCGAGATTCTGTTAGGTCAAATGTCTTCTAGTACCGACACTGAAGCTTTGCAAGCTGATGCGTCACATGACACCTAGCAACAAGTCCTCCCCGAAGAGCTCATGGCAAGGAGGGCGAGTCGGTTGGAGACTTCTTCGGGCCCGTGAGCTTGAAGGCCCGGAGGGGCCTAGCCCGGTGGGGAGGGAAGCTGGGTCAACTTGAGGGTGCTTTGCTTTGTGTTTTCAGGATTATGCCGTCTTGTGCTGCGGTGTGTGGCAATCTGCCGTATTTCCAATCCTTCAATCCTTCAATCGAGAGAGTCTGTCGAAGGTGGCGTGCTCAACTACCCTTCATTCTGGCATGTTTTTCTGAAGTGCAGTCCCAACTCTCCGTAGTCTCCGAAGGCGGCACAGTCTCTGAGCCCTGAAACCCTGAAGCAACACGCCTAGTGCTTGCTGCGGAAGCTTGCTCAGGAGTGCATATCTCACTGCAACCGAGTGCCGCGCTGCATGTCCATTTCTCACGGACCTCATGGATGCCATCTGAAAGACTCGAAGATGCAGAGAGTAGATGTCTTGTGGGTGCTTCATATTCTGGGTTTCTCCAAAGATTCGACTTCGAGGTGCTTAATCATAGCGCAAGAAGACATCTTGAGTCGATCGCGCACAGCAGCTGTAGACGGTAGACAGCAATTCTTCGATGCACGCAGAAAAAACTATTCGCCCAGAAACTCTTTCGCCGGAGCCCCCCGTTTCAGCGAAAGTAAGACTCCGAGAACTACACCCCTGAACCTCTAAACCCAAGCCCAGGACCGCTGCGTGTCGCCTGGCGAAGACATGGTCCCTGCGGGCGAGCAGGGTGCGGACTATCGCACCGTCGGCGGCCTACCTGTAGTCTCCATTGTAGTTCCTTTTTTTGGTTTAACCAAATATACAATTAGGATCCTTTAAGGTAACCCCAAAAAGGAACTACAATGGAGACTATAGGTACAGTTTTGTTGGAGTTTCGGGGCTTGGCGTTTTGGCGGACGAGGCACCCGCTGCGAGCCTGGAGAGTCAAGGGTCCTGTGTCAAAGAAGTAGAGTAGGTATACTTTAGCCTTTCTTGGGTAGTATGGTCCCTATACAATCCCTATATAGCCAAAAAGGTTAACCTTTATAGTTCCCCATGATACCCGACAAGTTGGGTGTACAAGGTGTTCCGCAAGTCGTGCTCTTCGTTTCCTGGCAAGAAGCCAGACGAGATGCACAACTCGCACACACAGGACGGTGAATCCATTTGCCGTAGACTTCGAACTGTATTCAACGGAGCTGAGTATCTATACTTCGGATTGAGGTTGATTGCACTTCTTGCCGAAAGGCAGCTCGAAAGCCACGTGGCAGCCACGTAGCGCTGCGATACAGCAGACCCTGAAACGGTATTTTCAGCCTGGGACTGCAAAGTCGAGACCGTGGCATTTAGTAACTGCAAACTGCAGAAGGCGAGTGCAAACACCTTTGGCAACAGATGGACTGTTGACTAAGTCTCAAACTCCTGTCCTTCATTCAGCTCCGGCTTAGCAGCAGCGAGCCGACTGAGAACCTAACCTGAGCTATTACTGCTGACATGAGGCAAAACCTGATCTTCTGGTTGTATCTCCATCCTCTTCTGGCTTGGCTACCGCGAGAAGCCGAGAAACAGCAAACTTACCAGGAGCTGCAGAACATGATGGGCTTCGCACTGCGCGCCTTGGAGTTCTGCCTGCACTGTCCCTCGTCGGCACGCTCTTGGGTTCCGACTGCTGGTCGCTGTGATTTGAAGGTTGGGCAGGACTTCAGATATAGGTAGACGTTAGAAGGGGCCGCGACCCTGTAATAGTGGTATAAAGTATAATGGGAATATAATAGGGCCCTATTATGTTCCTATTGAACCACTATTACAGGGTGGGGGCCCCTTCTAAGGTAGACGTAGTTATACTGACCAGCTCTGGGTCCACATGTTTTGACCTCAGAGGCTTAGATGCTTCGCCCTGGCCCTTCTTGCTCAAGGAGGTCCTGGAGAACTTCGGCCAAGCTTTTAGGGTTTAGGTTTAGGGTTTAGGTTTAGGGTTTAGGACTTGTGTCCTTGGGGGCACTCCGATGAGACGGAGTCCGGTGCTTGTGGTTCTTCGGAGTTCCGAGGATGACACGAACCCCAGATCAACACAGGATCCGTAGGTCCAACGAGAGCCATCTTTCTGGCTCTGAGTTCAGGAATTATGCCCTAGCCGTCGAGGGGCCTGACGAATTCCTGTGGCACCGCGCAGCTGGCAGGACGCCCCACAGAGAGAGTCGACAATAAGGGGGCTAGATTATAAGGGGCCTTCCACATCCGTACTATCGATCTTCAAACTGTGTGTGTGTGGGGTCCTTCATTGCAAGTGTGTAGGATTCGACGCGATGGCACTTTCGTAGATGTGGACCTCCTGATGGGGGATCGTCCGTGGGCCTGATCCCACACAGTAGGCACTCAGTAGGCTATTGAACGACTATCAGGAGTAGCGCTTTCTTCCCAAACCCCGCAAAATGCGTGGTCCTCAGCACAGGCTCAGGCAGGACCATAGAGACCCGGATGCCAAACGGCAAAGATGTCCCGGACAGAACGTGCTATGTCGTGCCTTTCGAGCTACAACACCACGGTGATTGTCACCACTGCAGTCGTTTCAGCGCTCCTTTCCTTGATCGGTGTCATGTGCATACTGCTAGCCACAGTGCCCAGCCGAGAGAGTCTGCCGAGCTTGATTTCGACCGTGGTCTTGTTGTCGGCTCTTTCCTTCGGCCTCATGAAGACTGCATCTGGGTTCTTGTTAAGGAACCTATAACTTGAGCTACCCTACCGTCGGGATCTAGACGTCAAATGAATATATATATATATATATATATATATATATATATATATATATATATTACGTATAGTTTCCTGCTTATGGACCCAGGCATTCGGTCGTTCGAGACGAGGCAGACCGGTGAAGGAGTGCAGCTGCATCTGGGCGACTTGCGAGTTTAGCACCCTGGCAACGAGGCCCTTGGACTACCGGCATGTCCGAATCTTAGTAGCTGAGTGGATACACTTTACACTTTTTGGGATAATATTAGCCACTATAAAACTGAAAGTGTACACTTTTGGGGGCTTATGAACTCAGCAAGTAAGGAATCACAACGAAGGACGGAGCAGTCGATTGGACTCCAATTGCGGAGGTCTCCAACTTATCCAGCGCCTGTTTCGGTTTGGAGCTGGAGAAGACTTGCCCGTGTTGTTTGGATGAGTTTCTGCCAGACAGTAAGGTGGCAGTTCTGCCGTGCCGGCATATTTTTCATGAGAGGTGCATCGTCCGTTGGTCGTTGGCCTCTGCCGCGAAGGGTCCATGGTGCCCGACATGCCGAAAGAAATACCAGACCTCTGGCCAACTACCACCGGCAACTCAGTTGGGAAGGTCGACTGTCTAGCATGGATGTGCAGAAGCTCAGCTTAGCATCTCGTTTCGTTGAGGAGTGTCATTCTTGTGCAGCTTTGCCGTGCCTCCCGTTTCGTTGAGGAGTGTCATTCTTTTGCAACTTTGCAGTGCCGCAGGGCGCAAATTTAGTAGCTGGCTGCCACCACGGCATTGCTTTGCAAACGCGGAGTTGGTCCATGCTTCCGTTGCCGCGACGCCTGCCAATTGCGACACGCACGGCGGGAGCTGTCTTCCACTAGCCCTTTGTATAGACCTGCTCAGCTAATGCCCTGCTTTTCCCCGTGCAGTGCAGCCAAGAGCTTCACACAGGCTGACAAAGGCCTCTCTGCAGCCCATGGGGCCAACCATGAGGCAAACCCAAGTTGAGTCGTTCGTGCATGACAAAAAGGGGGTGCCGTGCCAACAGGCCATGGCTTGGATTTTGCAGGAGACTGCGAGCTGTTTACACTTAGGTGGTTGAAGGGTCTAGACGCAGAAGCAGCAACAGTGAGACTGCCCTGAGATTGAACGAGCTTGAAATCGCGCACACTGTGTCTACGTCAGTCACGCTTCCTAGTCTCCGCACCTATCGGGACAGTCAACTACCTGCTCCTTCACGCAGGATGCTTGGCACCTCCACGCAGCCCGGGCCAGTGCCGAAAGGCCTCGCAGCCAGTAGAAATAGAAATAGAAGTAGTAGTCGTCATCGTCTTAGTAGTGGCAGCAACAAAATGGCAACTATGACACGAATGTTCCTGCCATCTTAGGATACCGTACAAATGTGAATGTTGCGGCTGAAGCTCATGACCTTCGGATTCGAGGATGACTATTATCGCTTCATTTGGCTCGTGCAATGATTGTTATGCCGTCGTGCGATGTCAGCATGACATAGGTTTGGAACTGTTTGCAACGGGCATGCATGCACTAGCAAAGTTTCGGAACATGACTGTCAGCAAATCTCATCAGTGCATAGTACCAAGCTCGACCACTTCACGACGGGACGCTTGGTTTTAATCGAGCCGACTCTGCATACGGATGGGGACAGGAGTCCATCCATTACGAGCACTGTTCTCGAACCCCGCGACATCTACTAAGCTTCTGCCCGGTAATTACACCTTCCTTGCATCTCCAAATGGGAGTTTCCGAAAATTGGGGGGTACCTGATTTTGGGGTCCTTAGAATAAGGATCCTACTTTTCAGGGTGCTATATTAGGGTCCCCTATTTTCGGAAACTCCCAAATGTCTGCCTAAACCCCTAAACCCCTATTTCTTACTGTAACTTTGTTTGCTTTGGCCATCCCCAATAGTAACCTCTCACTTCAACAGACCTCGAACCACATGCCTCGCCTAGATTGTCCGAGTATGAGCGCCGAAACCCCTAAGCCCCTAAAGTAAAAGCCAGGTTGGAATATAGTTTCAGGGTAGGATACCCTATAATTTACCATACAGGGTTTAGGATAATCATATTCCAACTTTCTGGCTTTTACCTTAACCCCCTAAACCCCCTAAACTACCCTAAACCCCAAAGCCTAGCCAACCCAAAAAGCAGGCCAGGAGCCTCCAAATCTGGATCCCCCGAAGGGGGTGGAGACTCTTGGGGCTCTACCGGCAGTGCGGAGGATGCTTCTCACGATGCAGGTCGGGTCATGATCGGATGCGCATGGCCTTTGACACTTTGTGCAAGATATTGCCTCATATTGTTGATCATAGTATTTTGTAGCTGTAACTGATATACGTATATTTTGCTACAGTATACGCTGTGCTTGAACAGCGTGTTCATCATGTTTCGTGTTCTGCCATCGCAGGTACGCTGGACTCGGGGTCTCGAAATGGAGGCTTCGTTTTGGAGCCTCAGTCGCACTGATGCAGGGCTGCCTTCGATGTGGTCTATATTGGGTCTAGATACACACATACAAACACCGCGAGGCATATATACGCAGTAGAGAGAACACTGGTACACTGCAGAAACTGGCAGAAATCTCAGAAACATGCACGCATAGAGAAAACCACGCGCTTTTTGCATGGCCGGCCGGCTGTATCCATGTCTGTTGGATTCTGCATGTGCCTATATCCAGCTTGTCCTGTGAAGGAGAGATAAGCTTTCCCTGGATCCGGAGGAGAATGTGAGCCTGGAGCGGCTGAAGACCTTTGTCTGCAATCCACTTCTGTGTTGTCATATTCATAGAGTTTTCGGATCCACTTCAAAAGTTGGGTGGTCAGAAGGAAAGCCTGACTTGGCAAGCCGACCACATACTGGTACATGGTTTGAATCTGCCGCTTTTCCACGGAGAGTCCTGCACTGGTTGCACCCACCTTGTCTTTGCGCCGCCTGTTCCGGAGATGTGGCTGACTGACCGTCATGATGCGTGAGTAGAGACGGTCTAGACAAGACGGTTATCATGCACTGCTCTCACATGCTCTTTGCCTGCATGAGCTTTGGAAATTGAAGTGGTTCGCAGAGCCATCGAATCGGAAGTCTACTCCCGAGCCAACCAAGTTGAGTTGCACGGAAGTAGTCAAAGTCCCGGCGGCTGTGTTGGGAGTCGTTCCTCCATGATTTGGCATCACCCCCCGGAGCTTTCCCCGGCAGTGATCCAGCTGATTTACAACGAGCTCCAAGCCGCAAAGCTGCCCGATATCCGGTGTACTCGCAGACTCCTCTTGGACGCCTTGACCCTAAACACTGAACGCTAAACCCTAAACCTTGTGCGAGTGTGTGAGTCGAAACCCTAAACCCTCATAGGCAATGGCTAGCCACTGGCGCTGTGCCCTGGACGCTGCCAGGAGATGACCTTTGTGGCTACGCAGCTCAGCCATTCCAAGTGAGGTAATTGCCCAAGTCGATGCGGATAGAGGGGATGTCTTGGGTACGCCGACACTCAGTAATAGCTGAATAATATTCATAATATAGATGTATTAGGACCTTATAATAGTCGCCCTATCATAGACTTAGGGTTTTTGGGGTTTTGGGGATTATAGTATAATGTAAAGAATAATATACCCCGGAACCCTATTGTTACTATATCAAGGCCCCTACACTTGCTCCGGCGGCGTTTCCATTGAGCTGAGTGAGCTGAGGTTGCAGACGGGCGGAAGAGACGTGGCAAAAGCTACACCGGGGGCAAGATCCCGCGTGCACTGAATGCCGGTGGTTCAGCCAGCAAGACATGCCCCCCCCCCCCCCCCCCCGTGTCCGCGGTTCTCTCTTATCCCAGACCAAGTCCTGTACAAACCAAAACAAACCATCACGCTATAGCTCGCTCCTTGGCGCAAGGTTCTGGCCCGTTAGCGCCGAAGCCTTTAGACTGCCAGCTGGACGGACGACCTTCGGTGGTGAAGGACGAGTTTTCTTTGTGAGTTGGGGTGGGGTTGGTCAGACTGTGAACCTGGAGAGTGAAGATAGATTGCAGGTGCATCATGGCATGGATAGATGCAAGATTCTTCCATGGTTCATGTTGCACGATATGGTGAACTCGGGATTGGTCAGCGTTTGGTTTTGCTAAATCGGTGGCTCAAATGAGGGGTAATGAGGAATCAACTGGTTGTGAAAAAGACTTCACATCCAGATTTCAGCATGTGGCTGCCAGGCACCAGGGGAGAAGCGACGAGATAGTTTTTTCCCGAGGTACATGTCCCAAATGGAGCTCCTATCCGTCATGAGGCATGCCTCAAATGGCCGCAAATAGCCCCAAACGCAGCATGGTCTGTGGGCGTAAGCTTCTACATGAGAGGCCTTGCAGTCCGAATATATGAGAATAGGAGTGGCTCCGCCAAGTCTCCGGGAATTGACACTTTTTCCATCAGTGCACAACGGCAGGTCGTGGCAGCCGACGGCCTGGCACGATTCTATAATCGTGTCGTTCGGCTGATAGCTGGAGGGGATTTGATGTTTTCGGATTGACTCACTCAGAGAGCCGCTTGGTTCGGGAAAGCTGCATCACTGAGCGATGCCGATGCTGAAAAGATTGGGCTATAGGTTAGAGGGATCACCGCATTGGCGCGACTGTTCTCACACTTCGACGTCACGCGACAGAGGGAGGAGTTCCCTTCCGTGACGTGACATCGTATGTCCTGCATCGCCTGAAGACAGTTTCAGCAGGATTCCAGCAGACGCATGTCACAGGTGGGAGCGCACAGCACTCTGCATCGGTACTGGTACTGTACCTGAGGTTCTGGACGAGCGAGAGCTGAAGCCACCATATTTGCCTCTCCAATGCCCGGTCGAGGTGGTTTGAGACTGCGGTTTCAAGTCGCTGCTTCAGAGTTGAGAGCTTGAGTCTTCGGATGTCTCAGGGTTGGGGGTTCCGACCTCCTCGAGTGTTATAGAGGTGTTGGCTGCAGCCTTGCTGTAGGAGCTGCATGAGTGCTTTCCGTCTCCCCACTTCGACGTGGTCCACATCCGAAACGCCTTGGATCACAGCTTCGATCCCGCTTCTTGGCTGCGGTAACATGGTGAAGCTGTTTTGTGCTTGGTCTTCTTCTCTGCTTTTGAAGAAATGGAACTACATTTGTTGTGCAGAGCGAATGAATCCTACGGGTATAGCCGCACAGCCAATACACTACATACAGACGGCGAATACCGACGCTTTCTCAAGAATGCATGCCCGCTGCCACTGCGGGCAGCCTTTGCCACACGATCCAAAACCTTCAACTGGAAATCTGTGGACCTCATAAGGTCTTGGGCATCCAGCGCATGCTGCAGGCCCTCTCCCGCCCAAGCTTCAGGATTGAGGGACACTGAGGGGTGTTTCGGACAGGTCTTCCGGGATTCCGGGTCTATAGTGACGATGAGGCGTTCGTTCCGTCCACATGACCTTGCCATTTCCCTAAACCTGACCTAGCGTATCCATGTGTATCTGGCAGTGCATTTGGTATCAGCAGATGACGGCGTTCGCCCAGTTTCGAGCAGGCCGGTTCAGCAGTTGAGGCCAGCTCGTTGTAGTTGCGGACTTGTCCTGAATCTTGGGTAATGTACTATATAGTTTTAGTATTATTACTAGGTGATCAGCCATGCATGAGGCGAAAATTACTAGGTGGTATAGTCTGGGTGCTAGAGTCACACACGGAAACTGCGGCAGGTGACCCGGCCAGGCGGCTGGGTCTTGCTGCGCCATGCGCGAAACGAGGGTGTACCCGGCCAATTCCGCAACGGCCAAGGTCTTAGATTTCCTGCCACGAGCCATGACAGCGCAGATCGAAGCGGCAAATAGGTGGGATTCACTATGTTTTACTCGTGCACGCCTATCACTATCTCCTATCTCGGCTCGAAGTTGTTGAGGGAACGTCCAGCGCCATTTCTTCCAACCCTTCACCTTTTGCCGTGTCGGCGTCGCCCAGCAGAAAATGGCAGTGGCGGCCGCCCAGCCCGCACAGGTTGCAAGCCCAACGTCGATTGCCCTGCCCAAGAAGAAGGCACACTGGGCCGTGAGCTTCTTGGCAGGCTTCTGCTCGGGAGCCACGGAGGTTTCCGTCACGATGCCCTTGGACACGGTGAAGACCTACTGCCAGGTGAACCGCACTGGACTGGGTCCGGTGGCCGGAGCACAGCAGATCTACCAACTGAAGGGAATTCACGGCTTTTACTTCGGGTTGCCTGCGGTGCTGGTTCAGGTGGCTGGAAAGGGTGCAATCCGGTTCACTGCCTTCGAGCAGTTCAAGTTCCTTTTGCAGTACTGCGCGCCGAAGCCCTCCGTGGACTTCCTCGCAGGGATCGGTGCTGGATTCGCAGAGGCCTTCTTGTGGACGACGCCCACGGAGAGATTGAAGGTCTTGCGCCAGAACGACATCAAGTCTGGTTTGAATCGCTACTCCAGCCTGGTGGGCTCCATCCGCACCGTAGCCAGCGATCACGGCATCCGGGGTCTTTATGCAGGCATTGGCGCCACAGGCATCCGGCAAGCTTCTGGCGTTGGAGTTCGCTTCGCACTTTACGGCCATGTCAAGTCTGCTCTCACCACCGACCCACCGCAGATGTGGCAGTCGGCTGTTGCAGGCGGCATTACGGGCTGCTGCAGCACACTCCTCAACAATCCCATCGACGTGATCAAGTCACGAATCGAGGCACAGGATGGGAACACCAAGGAGTACACGAGCACTTTGCAGGCATTTCGATCCATTTTGCAACAAGAGGGTGCAATGGCTTTCTACAAAGGCATTGCGCCACGATTGATGAAAATCTCGATCGGTCAGGCGATCACCTTCTCGGCTTACGAGGCATATTCCTCGGCGTTTTCCAGCTTGACGGGTTTGTGACGCTCTTTGCCGGCCGTGGTTTCACATGCGAGTCCCCTTCCCACAAAATTCTAGGCTGTCCGAATGCACTCTGTCGTTTCTCAGCCATGCTCTCAGCAAGTGAAGGGGCCCAGCAATGTCAGTTTGTGCTCTGATCTCAGCCAATGCTAGCTGAGCTTTCTGGGCATCGTGAGTTCTTCCGTACCTCTTTTGCCAATTAACTCCGCACATCCTGACAGGTGCTAAAGTTGAGTCTAGACATCGTGAAATCTGAAAGAGAAAACCCTGCACGTCAACTGCCTGTCCCCCCATCCCAGTCGTTTCTCCGCGGGTACCCTGCAGAAGCTGGTGCGTTTGTGAAGGCAACGTACTTCTGCTGATGCGGGCAAGCCATGCGCAGCGCAGGAACAACAGCAGGAAGCAAACGGAGCGTTGTGCTTTGTGCTGCTGTCTGCACAGCCGAATCGGCATGTCCGACTGTATTCAGCCGACGGTTTGGACAGCTGGAGACGTGACAACTGGACCCAGGTCTTCACCAGTGGGCCTTCGATGTGGACTCTGACGAGGCCAGCGAGCCGCACTTTATCATCTGGAACCCAGATCTCCGCCGCTCGGCCGCAACTCGTTGGCTCCATGTCCAGGCGCAGCAATGACTCGGAAGCTCCCGAAACCCTAAACTGCAGGTGTGGACGTGACAGAGTTCCTGCTGGCCACGGGCTGTGCGGCAGAGGCCATGGTGCAAAGCGTGGCAAGCTTGAGGATTCAGGACGATTCAGGGTGCATGTCGACCCAGCTTAGCATGTGCACTGGCATCCTTTTCAAAAAGTGCCTTCACCTCAAAGACGTCTGAATGACGTATCGAAGGCCAGGCCCTGCACAAGAATTGGAAGGTCCACGCTTTGTCGCAAAGACACTAAGGCTGTAAAGAACCCTTCGACGTGACGTACGTGCTATGCTTGCGAATCCAGGTGAAAACTCGTCTTGTGGATCATCCCAGCGATGATGCTCCTGAAGATGAGCGTTACGTCCACAGATGCATTTTCGACCATATGCTAAATGTTAGCAGCTAACATCACTTAACCCGGCAGGTGAATGTCAGACGGCTCGGAGTCAATCTTCTCGGGTTGTGAAAACGCCGCAACCTTAACCCGGAACCCTAAGAACTGCACTATTGATTCCATGTTGGCTTGGCTTCTTGTGGGGCCTGCGGGAGCCGTTGTAAGTCCCGGGTGGATTGAGACGGTCATGATCAATATCAATGCCGGTAGACGGCGAAGAGGTAGAGCATTCGAGCGGTTGCGAGTACGAATAAATCAGCATGAGAACGAAATCACGGACAAACGCATGATGACAGCAGTGTCATGCGAGTTTATACTAGCAGCAGTACTGTGGCAGCTGACAACACATGTTTCCAAAGTGAACGATCTCGATAGTCATGAGTCATGCCTGGTTCTGGCTAATTAGTCGCTGTCCTGCTTGCAGCAGCAGCAGCAGCAGCAGCAGCAGCAGCAAGGAGTCGTCGCGCTGGCAGCAGGGCAATAGCTTTTCTGTTCAACGGCACAATGCATTGCGTCCAACCCCAACGTCCGTCAATCCTCAGCAGTTCTGAGCGGGGTCATTCTTTGCTTCACAGGAGGGGTAATAGCCACGAGTCATGAGCATCGATTTTTGAAGCTATTTGTGCAGGGCAACATGCTGTGGTCATCATCGGCAGTCCACGGGCAGCATAGCATGACACTGGTGATATGGTGACTAATGTCCATCAGCATAATCTGGGACAAACAAGATACGCAGCATAGCCAGTGATAGCGAGAAGAGTCGCACGAACAGCAAACCCAGTGTAATGGTGATGTCCGCGCTGCGGCTACATGGTCAGGGACTACCTAATAGTATTCATTGAAGTTCCTCTGTTTTGGTTAACCATTTTTATGGTTACTATCCTATGTTTATAAAGTCTTGGTGAACCAAAAAGGCAAGTTCAATGGAGACTATAGGCAGAGTTGCTCTATATCTGTGTAAACGACTTCTGCTGCTGATGGTGAGTTCGCCTCAGGTCTGGGTCGATGTTCGCAAGCCGACGGTGACAGAGCTGGCCAAACACTTCAGGATTGAGGATGAGATCTGAGGAATCTGAGGTTAAGAGTAAGAGTTTCAATCTGTGATAATTATACTGCTTACCGTGCCGAAGTCTTGGTGAGGGTGTAGGAAGACCGGGTTCGATAAGTCAAGGGAAGCATCGATGATCCGACGATGTTTCGCCGAAGCTCAAGCGCTGTGCGCGCGCAAAAAGGGACTCGGAGTGCGATGCAGGCAACTTCGTCAGGCAATGCCCATGCTGCAGAATTTCTACTGCAAGTAGAGAAGATTATGGGAGACTTTAGGGGAGGTTACTAAGACTTATACGTCTCAACACCGGGCAGGGTATGTGGTCGATCAGACCAAGCCCCCTCCAGCAGACATCAGACCCCCGACCGGATCGAGTTCAGGTTTGAGAAAGATCTATCACAGCTACCTCAAAGCCTGGAGGTCTTGCTTGGACAAGGACGGGGGCGTCGGGTACTTGAACCTGGGGGCAAGAATCCCGAATTCAAGGCCTTTTATCATCCCAAAGAGTCGGCAACGAGCACTGTATCGCCGGGACCATGGGGAGCGGAATCATGTTTTGAGCACTCAGAAGCATGAAAGAGCCTTAAGTCCCGAGCTCCGCCACCATGGCTTGCGAAAGAACCGCACCTGCATTCGCCGGAGGACAACAGCAACCGTGTGACCTGGCAGAGGTTTCAAGAAGGAGCCTCCCGGGCTACTTGGCCGATGTTTGCTTGAGTGCTTTGATTCAGAGGTTCTCTGTTCAAAAGGGGCAGCAAAAGCAGGCTTCAGCTTCGATCGTGTGTAGCTGAGGTTCTCTTTCACAACGATTTGGCTGGGGCATGGCGCTTTCTAACAGCCTGGGCCCCAGCGGCACTTCGGCTTGCTCTTCGAGTGTCGGCCTTGCAGCCATCCATTCGCTGCCGCAAGGCGTTACTCGTGAAGTGAGGGAACACACGTCAAGCCACATCAAGTGCGAAGAAAAAGAAAGGCACCCCAAGAACGGAAACACACACCTGCACAAAGCAAAGGGTCGAATGCCGCTCGTTTTACTGGGAGAAGGCAGTTCTGCTCAACATGCTACCGATCGGGCCAGCCACCCGCCCCGGATCCTGCCGGAAAGTGAAGGACGAACGATTGCACCGGACATACGAGCTCGAAGCCTGTGTACCCTCTACTACACAAATGTTTTCCACCTGACTTTCAACCAGCGACCCCGACTGATGCAACAATGAGACATATGACGGAAACGTGACTATTATAAATAAATGAGTAAGTCTCTCTCTTTGTATATACATAAATATGTATACGCATATGTATATATAATTATATATATATATATATATGTGTACATATATATACATTCACATATGTACGTGCACACACACACACACATATGTATACATTTGAAACTATATATGTACACCATATATATATCTATATATATATATATATATATATATATATTGTGTACATATATATATATACATACATATTATGTAATGTTTATATTTATATATTATATTAAGACCAGGCGGGCTCCACCTACCTTACCTTGCACAATATCGACCCGGACTCTGCGGAGTTGATCTCAAGGCAGCACGGCTCTTCCTGTCGGATTCCAGCTTAGGCCTTAACATATGGAAGGGAGTTCTTTTTTTAAGGGGGTCTATATACTCTATAGTAGGGTTCTATATTCGGGGCCTTAATACTTGAATAGGGTCTGGGGTATGTTATACCATAATTATAATTGGAAGCCCCCACCATAGTTTTGGTAATTATTCAGGCCCCTGTATTGGGTTCGTGTCTGTTCGTGCATGACCTGCAAGAAGGTGCCCGAAATCTCGAGACATCTCGAGACGCGAAACAGTCTACCTTACCATCGAAACCCTCGGATGCTTTGAGTTTCTGGCCTCGAAAGCCTGTCAGCGCTGCTGCAGTGATGCACTGTCCCCCGCACCCAAAATTCGGACTGCGCCGAGATTCCAATCCTTCGCGGACGAGCAGTTTGGGGGCAGCTTTGCCAGAACCGATCTTCCCATTTAGGGTTTAGAGTTTACACCGGGTTTAAGGTTCCCTAAACACAAAACGTATCCGCTTGTACATGCACAGTCGGTCGCGAGACACACCCAGCGGAAGCCCGCTTTCTGGACGTTCATGCAGATGGAAAAGGGTCGTCTAAAAAAAAAACCTGAACCCGAAACCTAAAGGATTGATATCAAATGGGGGATTGCTTGGCTGTCACAGTCTTTGAGGATGAGTGATGGTCTTGAACGTTACCGTACTGAAGTTTCCGATTGCACGCTGTTAAACATCATATCCGAAGCTGGTCGAAAGATGTTTTGCCCGGGCCCTTGACTCACGGCGTACTATATGCAAGTGCTCGCAGAGCCTGGTCGACCAAAACAAGCACAAGCACAAGCACTTGTCCAGCAGCACCGATGACAGCAAAGCCGTCACACGGCGCGTGAACCCACACACAGCATGACTTGTGGCCGGGAACTCTTGCAAGGCATGATGAGTGCTTTCAAGCTCTTTGACTTGGACAAGAACGGCACCTCGCCCGGTGCTGGAGACTGAATTCCTTCGAAGAGATGTCGTAATGATTGTTATGGAGACGGAGGCCGTTCTGATGCCTAGCCTCGTAACTTCTCTGTCTACATCCAGCCTGAAGCTGGCAGTTCCGACATGGAGCGTTGGGAAGGCTACGTGGATGTCACCGAGTTCACACGCGTTCTGATCGGCTTCGGCTATCCAGGAAGTGGCATGGCTCAAGAAGACTGCTAAATGCAATACCAGATGCTGGGTGATGCGACACGGTGAACGCCGCAAAGCCTTTGCAACAGTCAGAGTTTCAGAGAGACTGTTTGTGTCTATAGCCACCCTAAACTCTAAACCCTAAACCGTCGCACTGGAGAAGGGTGGCATGGGGGTCTCGCAAGGTCGTTGCGATGAGTGCTTTGTGGACGATCTAATACAGGGCTTAGACTTGCCGGCACATACCCAGAGCCTGTGCTGAAAAGGGTTTTGGGTGTGGGAATCTAAGGTCAAGTGAAAGCCCTTTTCAACTGCCTGGACGTGGACGGCAGCCTGACAGTAAGAGCGGCTGTCGATGTGACTCATGACTGCCATACCACTTTTTGTTAAAGCTGCTCTAAAGTGGTCAGTATAAGTATAAGTATAAGGTTACTCCAATACTATGAGGACACTATAGTGGGTGCTGCTTACTCCTAGCAAGTGATTCTATGTAATGTGGCAGGGGAGCTTTGGAAAAGTACGGGTGCAACTTCCGACATGCCCGTCGTTTGCAAAGCATATATGGCTCATGGCATATGGAGATTTTTCTCAAAAGAAGAACTTTATCGGGTTTTCATGGAGACAAGAAGTCCGTTTAAGGGTTCTGCACGGTCTGAGATTCCTAGATGCGACAGTTACGCCTGCACTCTAGAGTCGTTCCCTCCAACAGAAGGCAACTGCACACGAAACAGCTTGTTGAGGTAACTGCCGCCTCTCGCGGCGAAATCTGCAAATCGGCCTTGTTCCAGACGGTTGTTACTTTCAGGGGTGGTTTTGTTTGGCGCCGTCGGACTCATGAGCATCTGACCTCCCACTTAGTACTAGTGACACTAGTGGGTCAAGGTGGGTAGAAATTTCGGCACCCCGAAAAGTAGTCTGTGGAGCATCCCTATCTGACAGGGTGGTGGTGAAGTAAGTCATGGGCGAACAGCATCCCAAAACCGTGAAGCGTCGACCCTTACGTCCAAGCTATGTTCCGAAGGCCACGTGCCTCTGTCCAGATGTGCTTCCTTCCAAGCCTTGAGTGTAGTTGATCAATGAAAACTGGTAGCATGCACAGTATGTTTGGAGGGCCCTGCTACAAATTGCAGTACATGTAGGCGCAGACCCGCGAGGATGATCTAGTGATGATTAACATGATGAATCATTGAGGGGTCGTTCTGAGGACAAGGAAGTGTCTTTCAGCATGGCTTCTAGTATGGTCAGAATTTTGTAATGGCGTGTGATGCCACTACCGTGTTTCTTCTGCAACCAAAGCTGCCAATGCATTTGGGGCTGTCATGCCAATACTTCTGTAGCTAATGCTGCTGCTGCCACCAGCTTGTAACAGCGGCAACAACACGTGAGTGCTGCTGCTACTGCAACGGCTACCACTGTCCTTCGTCTTCATCTTCTTCTTGATATTACTGCCTGTGAGTAGCATCATCACTGGTGTTGCTAGTAGTGGTAGTAGTAGTAGTAGTAGTAGTAGTAGTAGTAGTAGTAGTAGGCGGCAGCAGCAGCAGCAGCAGCAGTAGTAGTAGTAGTAGCTCCTGCTGCTGTTGTAGTTCTAGTGGAAGTAGTAGTAGTAGTAGTAGTAGTAGTAGTAGTAGTAGTAGTAGTAGTAGTTAGTAGTAGTAGTCGTCGTCGTAGTAGTGGCAGTAGTCGTAGTCGTAATAGCAGTAGCAGTAGAAGTAGCAGTAGCAGTAGCAGTAGCAGTAGCAGTAGCAGTAGCAGTAGTAGTAGTAGTAGTAGTAGTAGTAGTAGTAGTAGTAGTACTGTAGTAGTAGTATTAGGAGTAGTGGTACTGTTAGTGGTATTGGTACTGGTAGTTGTAGCAAGTAAGTAGAAGTGGTGGTAGTAGTCGTAGTAGTAGTAGTAGTAGTAGTAGTAGTAGTCGTGGTCGTAGTAGGAGTAGTAGTTGTAGTAGTAGTAGTAGGAGGAGGAGGAGGAGGAGGAGCAAGAGCATAAGTAGTAGTAGTAGTAGTAGTAGTAGCAGTAGTAGTAGTAGTAGTAGTAGCAGTAGTAGTAGTAGTAGTAGTAGTAGCCGTGTATGCCCATGCCGTGATGTCATTGTAGGGCCATGTTCCTGCTGCCAACGGCAGGGACACTTGGGCCTCCTCACAGTACAACTTTAACGCCGAGAGAGTGAGGTAGTCCTCCATGTAATCTGCGAAGATCGCAGCGGGAAAGGAAATGGCCCGGATTGGGCCGTCATCCTCGCCGACCATTGGCACTAGCGCAAGCGGTGAGCCGGTAACCGATTCTAAGCCAAGCTCTAGCAAACGGTAGCTGGACAGTGCTGGGAACTGCGCTCAAGACATATGCTCAGGTTTTTCCCGGGCTAAGGCCAGCGCTGTAGGCATTGGGTCGGAGTCTGTGCCAGCTCGAACGAGCCAGCGCCCTCGACACCGGCTACTGAGCTGCAGGGCATTTGGGCGGAAATGGACTAGGCTTCAATCGAAGGACACAGTCCACCCTAGCGGCATATGGCACAGCCTCCGCCATGCGGCTACTGTAACCATTTCGTCGCGGAATAGGACACAGTCCAAAGCTACCTGAGTCACAGACTCCGACCCAATGCCTACAGCGCTGGCCTTAGCCCGGGAAAAACCTGAGCATATGTCTTGAGCGCAGTTCCCAGCACTGTCCAGCTACCGTTTGCTAGAGCTTGGCTTAGAATCGGTTACCGGCTCACCGCTTGCGCTAGTGCCAATGGTCGGCGAGGATGACGGCCCAATCCGGGCCATTTCCTTTCCCGCTGCGATCTTCGCAGATTACATGGAGGACTACCTCACTCTCTCGGCGTTAAAGTTGTACTGTGAGGAGGCCCAAGTGTCCCTGCCGTTGGCAGCAGGAACATGGCCCTACAATGACATCACGGCATGGGCATACACGGCTCTTCCACCCCTGCAGTGGCAGCGATTCGAGACCTATCTCGATTCAATGACTACCATGGCTTGCTCAGAGGCAGAGGACGGCTACCTGATTAATCCCATCCCACATGGGGGCTTGTCACACATGGCACCCAAAGCAGAGCAGATCGCGAGCAGCTGTATCACTTCTCGCTGTCTCTCCATCTGGTCATCGGTCCGTCAGGTTCTGCAGTACCTACCCTTCGAACCCCACGACCGATGAGAGTGCACCTCTCGTGCGGCTGGCTCTTCCGGTGGACAGCGATTTCGGGTCGGGGCCGTCTGCCGCGTTCTTCCTGGCCTGCTAAAGGAGACCATCTCCCACCCCAACGTCACTCGGCTCTTCAACGCCTTTGTGTACTCATGCCGTCCAGAACACCAGTGGACTTCTCTCGAGGTCTTGGTCGATGTGCACTCTCCACTTCACAAAGACGCACACAATGCAACCTTGGATACATTGCTCATCCCGATTTCCATTTGCGACAATGGCGGCATTTGGATTGAAGCCCCTGAAGGATGTGACTACCAGGAGCTCCCAAACCAGCAGGGGATGATCCGGGGAAGCTGCTTTGACCTCCGCGGCCTAAGCCTCTCCTTCCGGGCGGATGTGTTATGGCATGCAACTCAACCGTGGGAGGCCTTCACTCGCGTCGTTTTGGCGGCCTACACGGTAAGAGGAGCCTCTCGTTTCTCACCAACGCTGCAACAGCGCCTGACTGAGCTGGGTTTTCGCCTCCCGCTAGGTACCACAGATGACTAGTTAGCACGAATGGCACAGCCTCTCGAGCTGAGACACAGTCTCTGACCATCTCTGCTCGTATTTTGAGGTTAAAGCAGGTACGCAAGCACGTGTAGTATCTGCACCGCTGTGACAACGTCACTGCAATTCTTCAGTATTTCTTGGCTCTAATAAGTTCGGCTTTGCCCTCCATACACTTGTCTGTGCTGATGGAAGACGCCTTCGTTCAGCGAATCTTTCACTTCCTGACGCCGATGCTCCTCAGCCTCGACTTCTACTTGCAGCTGACGGACCTGGACAGAACTGCCATCGATGACTCGAGCAGCCAGTCCAGCCTTACAGGACCAGGCCTCACCACCAGGGATGGCCTGACAGCAGCCAGAACGGGCCTCCTGAAACTTCTTCAAGAGTGCTTCAATCACTGGCCGACCCTCTCCATCACCTACATCCCCCCAACTGCGCAAGACACACTGGACCCGAAGGACATGCATCTTGTCTACGAGGTCACGCAGCCGCGTCTTATTCAAGTCCGACGACTTGCCACTGTTAATCGAGTCTGGCATGACCTCATATCCGACATGATATCTGGTCAAGCCCGCATCAATACAGTGGAACTTCTGGTGGCGATGTCACGTTTGCGCAAGTCAGGCTCAGTGTCGGTTCGCGAAGGCCAGGACATCTTCTACCTTCCGGTCTCGATGGCGTTCAGATTGCCGGTCGAGAAACTCACTTCACCTCTGGCTCGCACTGCTCCCGCAGCTGCTTACCGCGCCTCGGGCTTTAACGCCTGGCATGCGCTCCTCTTTGACAGCTATGATGCCCTGCAGAATGAGACCGAGCAACAGGACTAAACATGCCATTAAGGAGTCTAACTTTTTGCAGCCAGCAACAGTGCTCTCGGCTTGAAAACTGGGCATACTCCGTACAAGTCGTAGTTCGTAGGGCGTGCGCTTTGAGTTACGTTCATTTCTCGGCACGCCCCTTGCCTGCCAGTTTTCTGTCAGCTGGCTCTAAGAGACTCGCTCACTGCCATGGATGGGCTCTCCCTGCGCCACGCTATGATACATCTTCTACCAGGGGTACTCACCCTTGACTCTTACGACGCCTCGCCCTACCCCAACTCCTACTGGAACGATCTGGACCTGCTTCATGATGAAGCTCATGCAACTCGTGATCGTCTACAGGATCTACTCCTACGTTGGGCCAGAACGAGCCCCTTCTCGCAGTACTCCATTATCGGCGACACACTCAGGATCGACCACAACGGAGTGCATGCTCAGCTCGGCATTGTCAATCTGAATCTGCTACAGGCTATACGGCTTGCGGCGGTCTGCCGTGCGTGGTACTCCGAAATCGCTCGTCTCCTAGACGGCAAACCCTGGATAGGGGTGTGGAGAGCTTACATCCATTTGCGAAAGCAAGGAGCAGGAGTGTTCATTGAAGTTCTGCCGGATCAAGCTGGCACCCTTTCGAGAGAGGCCATCAGCGTCCACTATGAGCAGGTGAACTTCATTCCGACCTCTGTCTTGCGTAGCCCTCTTTAGGTCAGATGGCACAGCCTCCAGCCACTTGGTCACAGACCATGAGACGCGCCGATTCTCTCCTTCAAAAGGCAAATCCGATCAGCGTTGCAGCTCACCGGTCAGTGCTCAAGGAAGGATTCTCCGCAGTCATTTCTCGGCTTGCTCTCAGCCGTCCAGCCATAACCATAGCAAATGTCATCCTCTCTCTGCACCGAATCATGTCGCCGCGCTCTCTCCTTCATCATTCCCGGAGCGGTCATTGTGGACTTCTACTCGGACTCCGGTCTGGACAGGGATATGCTGGAAACTGAAATCGCTGCATATAGGCCCCCCAGCACTCTTATTCCCATCCTGCGGCTCAGGGACGAGATCCAGGAGCAAGCACGCCTCTGGGCCTCCCGCCGCCCATATGATGGCCTGGCTGTCTTCGTGCAACGGTACGTTGACATGGACTACGACCGGCAGGGCGCTCATGTCAGACTGGCGATACTGCAACCAGACTTGCTGACGGCCATTTCAATGGCGTCGGTTAGCAGAACCTGGTGCGCAGCAGTGCTCCCCCTGGTTCAGCACAAGCTCTTTGTAAGTCCCTACCGCACGGCCAGGGCAGCAATGTCTCTTGACCTACGCGTCATGGTCCAGTCCTTTGACACGCCCCAGTGGTACCTCGCGTCCGAAGAGCTCACCATCCACATTCAGCACAGCAAGCACGTCGTGGTGCAGAAGTTCCTGAACCCCTTCAACCAAGACGGGCAAGCAGCAACAATCAGCAGAGGCGAAGAGGTTCACAGTGCTCTCTCTGACCACTACTACAGTCTCCTTTGAGAACTTGTGAGCCACAGGGATGTCATCGACTCATGCTAGGAATATGGCACAGCCTCCGCTTAGGTGTGGCACAGCCACCCAACTAGTCACAGTCCGAGATATGTTGCCTACCTGCCCTGAGAAATTGCTCCTGCAGCATGCCTGAACCCAGCTACTGCTGCATTATCGCTTGCTCTATCCTGCAATCCGAGGCCCCAGCTACCACATGGCACCAGCAGTCCTTGCTCGCGTGCCCTCTGCTGATGTTCTTTGTCTCCAGTCGTTCTGCGTCGCCCTGAGCTTCGTGCTTGGCCATATGACTCTGTAACGCTGTGCATGCATACCGCAGCTGTCAGTTCGGACTGTTGATACAGTAGGCAACAGCAGAAGCAAAGCAGCTTTGCTCTATAGACATGCCTTGCAGAAGCTAAGACTTCAGAACAAACTGAGACTCCGCGAAGAGCACAGCTCACCTCTTGGCCGCGTGTCACAGACTCTGGCCCATCAGCAAAAGCTGAGACCATGGACACCCCTCCAAGTTTGGGACCCTTTCTGGTGCTCAACGATAGCACCTTGCAGCATATGCTGCGGGGACATACGTACGGAGTGTTCCCATTGCTGACGGGACAGGTCTTAAGCTGTCCAGGCGCCGCCCTCAATATTTCTGCTAGCAGCGTCCCCTCCATCATGGAGCTCCTCCACTGGCAATTTGGCCTCTTTGGGCCGCACAAATTCAAGGCGGCGGTTCAGAGTCAGCCGGTGGCCTCCATTTTGGAGAGCCACCTTGACGGACAAATCAACGTTCGCTTTATTCCGCTGTCAAGAAGCTTGCGCCCGGAGAAGCAAGTCAATTATGACTACCTGATAGACGGCAGGGTCCAATATGGTTTTGCGGACAAAAACCTGCCAAATCAGGAAATCATGGATTTGGCACAGATACCTGGAGTAGGAGGGGTAGAATGGCTCTACAACTCCAAAATCTCCACTTCCGCCCTGATGTTGCGGACATAGTCATCCCGGCACTTGTCACAAGAGCCATCGAGGAAATGCGCAACACCCCAGGACTGCCTGTCCTCGTGGTTGCTGGCTGGAATGCTCGCCAGCAGGACATGCATGTCGAAATGCTGGCAGCCCAGGCTCTGTCACAATGCCGCACTGTCCGAGATCTTTCGGAAGTTGCCATGCAGTACGGACATGGCCCCTGGGGTATGCGCTTCATGCATCTCCCAGAATGGGAGGCCGCCCCCGTCCCGGCCCTCCTCTTTCAGACCTATGTCCACGACGACAAGCCGGAGCCCGCCCAAGTTGCGGTCAAAATGTTTGCAGGCTTCACCCGCAAATTCTGTGACGATGGTATCCTTCGGGCTACCCTGCGGCAACTTGCCGGAAAGTACGGCTCCAATCTGCTGGACCGCCTCAGTCAACCTGCTCATAGAGCCGACGTGTTCCGCTACGTCTACCACTACCAGCACGGCGGCCTCTATGTCGATATTAAATGTGGCTTTGTGGTACCCTGGGAACAGGTACTGCAGCTCCTGGCAGCAGATTGGAGCACAGCTCACTCAACGAAGGCAGGTGAAGTGGGTCACAGACCCTCCCCACCTGGCCAACTCCCAAAGGAGTTCATGGTCATGGCCATTGGAGTCAAAGGAGATCACATCTTTCAAGGCATCATCTATGGCAAGCCCAGGCACCCTTTGATGAGGGAGGCCATACAGCACGCCTTCAGCCGTCAGGTTATGACAGCGAAGGCGAACCTGGAATACATGATCTTCTGCAAATTTCTCTGGCAGATCTTGAGTCGAGACCTTGGTCATTCCCCTCAAGCGGGCTGGAATGTTTCCGCCAAGTTTGGCCCCATCTACCTGTTCTCGGAGCGCTGGGACAAGCGCGTGAAGAACAAAAAGTATGACAACGATGGCCACTACTTTGTGACAGCCAACAACACGACAGTCGCCTACACCAGGTGCTGGAAGTGGATGAAGGGTTTTCAGGGAGACCCCACCACCAAGGAACGAACCGATCGCATGCTGCAGAGCCAGCTTCCCGACATCTCCCTGGAAATCCAGTCCGATCGACCTGAAGAGCACAGCTCACCTCAGCCACTTAGGTCACAGACCACGGCAACCGCCACATCAGCTCCTCCTCCTCCTACTCAGGAGGACATTGAAACCTATGTGGCAGACAGCATCCAGCACAACTCCTTTGCGGCGCTCATGGCCACAGTCCGCGAGACCCATCATTATAACCAAGATCTTACAGAGCAGGATGTGCTGGAGCTCATCCCTCGCGGCTTGGGACAAATGGAGGTTTCAGGATCCATGTGGCTGTGCTGCCTCCACTGCCGGAAGCATAACCGACAGATCCAGTTCAGCACTGGCCACGGCCTCAAAAACCACTTTGTCACGCAGAAGCATGACCCTGTGTCACAACCTGCGGCACCAAGCGACTTGTCGGCATCCCTCGCACCACTTCCTCCCCCTCCCCCAAAGCATCCACAGGAGATCCCTCTTCCCCCCAGCAGTACCAGGACCAAAGGAACAGACAAAGCAGCCGGCTTTGAGCCGCCGCCTTCCCCCCCCTGCCCTTTCACTTCCTCAGCGGCCGAAAAGGCGGCTTTCAAGGCAAGCCAGGCGGAAGCACCGAAGGCGGCCCCAGCGCTTCCGGCTAAGGCCCCACCGTCCGCGGTGCCCACCCCATGTTTCCCCGATCCCTCCGCACCCTCCCAAGTCCGCCTCTTCCCCTGCCCCTGCCACCCTGGCCGCTGCGCGCTCCCACACGCCCCCTCCTCCTTCCCCCCGTCCCCCGTCAGCATATGAGCCCCCGGCAACCAATGCGGCACCCGTTGGTTATGTTCCACAGCCGGCTCCACAACAGACAGTACGATACACGAGGCAGGAGCTGGCTCAACTGCTGAGCTCCCAGTCCCACCAGGACTGGATTCGGGCCTTGGCTTCCATCAATATCCTGGTGGCTCCCGTCATTCTCGGTGGCCTCACCAACCACGAGCAGCAGACCCTGGTCTCCAGGATGGACGCACTCCGCGAGGTACCCCCGCTGTTTTCTGCCATCAAGTCAGTAAGGACACAAACAGGCCTCACATGGGACATCGCCATGTCGGTGAGGCGGGTCCTCACCAGCGATGGGAAGGTCACTATAGCCACAGGCGCGGGAGGAGCCTATCGCGAGCTGGATGCCCCCACAAAGGTGCATGGCCTTATCCATGCCTGCTTCAACAAGATGTGGGACGAGAAGGACTTTCAGCAGCACTTCCCCTCGTGGGTCGAGTTCAACATGATCGCCACTACCATCGTGGCAGTCTACAATGAGACGGCCAAATCAGCCGGACTCCCAGCTCGTGTCTTCAGGGTCAAACCCAACAAAGATGCCTACTCCATCATGAAGATGCGGATTCAGCATGACAAGGGGCACGAGGAAGACAAGCGCATGGCCAAACTGGCTGCTGCTGCTGCGCCTAACAAGCGCCCACAGATGCAAGAGGCTGACACAGAGGGCAAGCGTCAGCGCGATGCCCCCTCCTCTTCATCCTCGACCCAGTGGGCCAGGCAGGCACGCTCCTCCCAAGAGGACGACTGGGACTGGTGGCAGCAGTGGTCCTGGCACAGTTACTCCCAGCAGTGGCCAAAAGGTCACGACCAGTGAGGGTAGAGATATGTCACAGACTTTTTGCTCCCTTATGTCACAGACTCTGGGAATTCGGAACTCTTCCGACGCTTAGCAAATCTCTTCGGAAGCCTGTGAACCGCGAGCTAGTCTTGCTTGCTTACAAACAGCACATCACGGCATCAGAGAGTTGCCCACGTCCAAGTTGCCAACAGCCTCACTCCATCGGCGATGCATTCAGGTACATGCGGTCATGAGCATATGACCCTTACGGCCTTCTGTCTTCAACATGAGTAATCCGTGTGGGGCGCCACGAGACGGATACTCCAGGTGTCGGATTCGTCTGAGGTACGGCCTGATTGTTGTGACAGGTGCACAGATGGACGCGTCTGTTCACACCAAGGTGTCGGAGGAGGAAGCTTTTGTAGCTGTAGTTTTCAATAGTTTGAGCTGATTAAAGAGGTATGAGCGATGCATGCTAGAAGCAGTTTCACGAGTGCACGAGACCAAAGGCGCCCGCAAAGCGCAGAGCACGCTCGCGCAGCGTTCAATTGAAAAAATAGTAGTAGCAGTAGCAGCAGCAGTAGCAGTAGCAGTAGCAGTAGCAGTAGTAGTACTAGTATTGCTAGTGACAGTAGCAGGTTTAGAAGTACTTGTGGTTCCAGTCGTTCTAATGGGTACTATTAGTACTGATAGTACTAGTAGTACTAGTTCCTAGTACTACTGTAGCAGTACGAGGACTAGTGTTAGTAGGTTTTTCGTGCGACTACGACGACGACGACGTCCATTACTTTTCATTACTCCGACGCCTTCTGATCGTGCACATGCTCCTACTACTCCGGCTACTGCTGCTGCTGGATTCAGACCGAAAGTGAGGACATTCATTGACGACTGGGCTCGGGAGTGCGAAGAGAAGGTGGACGAAAGCCAGCAGCAATGGCTGCAGAAGGGGGCCTAGCACGAGGAGGTTGCATATTGGATGCTTCGTGGTTCAGACCTCGGACGGGTACGGATTGGATGATGGGCGCAACTTCCATGCCGGTGACAGACCCTCGATACATCCACCCCACTGCCATGCGAACTGCATCGTTCTTCCCGCTGTCGTGATTCTATTAGTTTCGTGCGGGTCCCTAAACCCTGAACCCTGTTCATTGCAGAGACTGGCGGTGGGTTTTCATACAAATCACCAGTTCCTGGCCGGCCAGCCTTCTCCCCCCAAGTCCCAGGATCATGGTGGCTCAGGCCACGCAGAAAGTGGCCAAGCAGGCGCGGTGGTGATCAGAAACTGAAAGCATCCTACAGTTGAGCAGAAGCTGGAGCTGATCCTCACTCTGCTCGGTGTCGTTTCGTATTTTCGGCTTCTTTATGCACTGTCGCTAACTTTTAGCTATTTGCACACAGATATGACCTGTAATGCTGGAAGCTCACACAGTCACCGACTGAGCTGCGGCTTCTTTCCGTGCGCAGGAGAAGAAGATCGAGATCTCCCCGCGACTCATCAAGCTTTCGGAGCCACGTGTCATTGGGCCCAGGCATGAAGTGTGGCATTGTGAAAGCTTGGTGTTCTTCAATCATATGGTGACTATAGTTTACACGTTTCCATGGTGTTCCGGCCGGTTGCTTGAGTCAAAATCGCTTCGTGACGCTTGGAGCGTCGGAGCACCAAGCATCATGTCGATATCCGAGCTGGAATTATCCAGGCACCAGGCCAATCAAAGCTGAACTCTGTTCCGACGGATGCTCTAATTCGACTCCATTGCCACTGCCTGGGCAGGGAAGCCCCCAGCGTGGAAGCGACACGTGCCATGCGCCAAGCGCTCAGTGTGTTCTAGGGCTGAGGGTTCGCAGGGTCTAAAGTTTTGCGAGAAATCTATGTAGGGTCCGAAGCCAAAATCATTTCGCTGAAGAGAAGGTTCAGCGTTGATTTGGGGTGTTCTGCAGCGACTGCGTCTAGTGGCAGGCCATGGCCATGGGTTTAGGATCCGAGCATTTTGGGAGAATTTGGGAGTTAGTCATTGGCAACGACTCAGAAAGTGGCTTGTTACATGTTCTTACTTTAGGGCTTCTCCAGAAGCTCGACGCTGTCGTCGAGGAGACCCAGCACCAAACATCGATGAAACGTCAAGTCTAAGTCATGCTGAGTTCTAGGACCATTCCTAGGCGGTCGCTCCTGGTGCAAATCCGAAACCACGCCAACCATTTGGGTGGTTGTCAAAATTGTGGTCCTTTTTTGGGTCCCTATTATAATACTGCACCTATTATTTGGGATACCCTAAAAGGGGCCACAATGTTGACAACCACCCATTTGCTACTTTCAGATCCTCGGCCCGAAAAAACCAGGAATTGCAGCGCTGGAAGATGAGATCTTGAAGAGCAAGGCTGACCTTGTCGAGCCGGAGGATGCAGCACAAGGGATGCTGAGCTTGCCCGATTTGATAGAGGTCCTAGAATTGTCTGTAGTGACATCGACCGGGTGCCGCTATGCCCCGTTCTCATGCCGCCCAGAAGTTTAAGTGCTCCTGTAGTATGAACCGTTCCTTGTGCTTCATGTGATGGGTATCTGGGGGTACTGGAGGAGCAACGCAGCAAGAAGCCTCGCTTGCCCGACACATGCAAGAACAGCCAGGACGAGCAGAGTGAATCGTCCGGTTATTACGACTACAGTGCCGCTTGGCTTGGGGAGTATCGGCTGATCATTTGTGAATTCACGAAGTGGAATTTCTGAATTGGGAGCTGCGTTACATGTCTGGGAAGTCCGAGTGTGAGACCATAAGACATAGCTGTCAAGGCCGTGAAGCTCAAGAGCCAGGCGCTGCGCCACCGCACTGCCCTCCGACCTTCGACAGGGGTTGGCATTTGTTTGACCAGATGCTTGGAGTGCAGGCAGTCTGGAGGGAAGGAGGCAGAAAATGGCTTTTGGGGTCACTCCCCTGCAGACTGCACCAGACGGATCAAGGTAGGCATGGATAGCTTTGATGAGGTAAAGCTCCTGGAGAGACTGCAGGACTCCTCTGGTGCAACTTGGACGTGAAAAGGTCATGGCTTATGCAAGTTAAGGCAGGTGTGCCTGGGGGTTTTGAAAGACTTGGGTGTCGGAGGGGCAGAGTGACGGACGGTGCAAAGAGCTTTCTGCTTTCACGGATCTCCGGTGTGCTCGGCCTCGGCCAAGTCCTGATCTACACCACAGAATTACAAGGGTCTCGATCCCGGAAGATACCACGAGCCCCCCAAAACCAAGCATTGGCCTATGAGAGTTTGAGCAGCAGGGCCATGTGGAAGACAGCAAGGCGACAGTAGCCAAGGCAACTCGGCTTTCTAGGGCTTCGAAGTTCCTTCGTTCCGGTTTCGGCTTGGTGAAGGGCTTCGGGTGTTGTAGGGTTTAGTGTACCGAAGCCCCTTCGAATCTAGACTTGCGTGTGTCCTGCATCGTTTTTGCTTGCTTTTTCTGTTGGGTTGTCCTGTGATGGTTGACCCCCGCCCTGTTTGGCCGGATAAGTCGTGTCATGACTGGCACCTGCTGAGGTACTTAGTGTGTTAGGACTCCGGGAGCCGCGCCTTGAACAGAAGGCTTCCAGACTTCTTCGTCATCCTTGTCCGGTGTCGGGTTCCGTTTTGCCGCCCTAGTGTGGTAGGTATTTGCGATTAAAGTAGCAATTGCGATGCGGGTGGTGGTGAGTTGCGCAGCAGAAGTAGTGGTTGCAGTTTCCTAGGTGGAGGAGCAGAAGGATGAGGATGTTGTGTGTTGTTGGGGCTGGTTATGCAGACCATGGTGAGGATGATCAATCTTTACCATGGACAGCTCCGGTGTTTCCCCGCCATGTCTACATCCACCATGCTTCTCCGAGGCAGTCAAGCTTCCGAGCTTGGGCTTGGTCAAGGCCTGCACAAACTGTTTCGGGATTGGGAACATGTAAGGCTAGCATGGTGCATATAGGGGTGGGGGGGTAGCGGCTGGCGTGACTCAGCACACATCTTTACGAGAGATCCGGACCTGCTGTCCCGACTCGTTTCCTTGGTGTTTTTCAGGAACGACATGCGAATCAACGCATCTGTTGTAGTCTTTATCTCGGCACAGCCTGTTATGCCCTCCCTCCGACTTTCCTACTGACGCCTGAATCCGTCGTCCCGGCAGGAAGGTCGCTCAGAGCAGCTGGAGGGCCACATTCCCAAAAAGAAGCGATCGCCGTACGATCTGCGGTAGGGAGCAAGGCTGAGTTCCATGCCGGCTCGCAGAGCATATACTCATATACAGTCTGTATTATCCTGTCAGGCAGAGTTCAAAGGTTTGTTTGATGTTCATGTATTCGTAAACCACGATACCCGCGTCAGCACAGATTCACGAAAGGGGGCAAGCTTGCAAGACAGCTCGACGAGAACTTGGAGCAGTAAGCAAAGTAAAGATACACAGCATGAGGCAATGGTCGGCCCGTTACTTGGAAATGGGCGAACCTCCTTCCCACAGTTAGACACAAGAATCAAAGCGATGTTGGCACCGACTAAAAGTGAAAGTAAGTTGTTGCCGCCGGTGGTAGATTTAGTTGGCTTGGATATCTCATTTGAACCCTCGTAAGCTTAAGTGTTGGAAGGCTCAATGGCTTAGAAGTTTCGCAAGCTTTAGGCATGTGGACTTGTTCCACAACCGGCTTTTGCTTCACTGCCACACACTCTCCCATCGGGCACCTGCATTTTGTGAGGCCTTCTTCATGTTGAGCTGATATATGACTGTACGGATCTACAGCAGATCTACGTGTCGACAACTGTGATCGCACATGCTTGCGTGTAAGAAGCAGTGCTCGCTCTCGCTCGCCATCTCTCTCTCTCTCTCTCTCTCTCTCTCTCTCTCTCTCTCTCTCGTTGTCTTTCTCTGTGTTTTTGCGTGCTTGTGTGCCTGTGTATGTCAGTGTATGTGTGCTTGTATGTATCTACCTGACGTTCTGTCTACCTATATCTACCGATGTATCTACCTACCTGTCTATCTGCCTATCACGGACAGATGAATAGTAGATTATGAATGTATGGGGATATATGACTTGCATGTTGGTTTTGTATGTATGTTATGTATGTAATGTAGGTGAGAGAGAGGGAGAGAGAGACACACACGGAGAGAGGCATGCGTCGGTATATGTATTTACATATGTGGAGATAGGTCGATGGCATTATCACACATCCCAGGAATAGCATTTGAGCACACGCATGCTTGTAGCAGCAATTGGTTGTAGAGGCTTCCCGACGAATGCTCGCGCCCGTTTGCATTTTTAGAATGGGCAAGGTTGGGCGAAGGGCTGCTACATCATGTAACAAGGGTACTGTCATGGTTATCATGGGGGTGATGAAGCTGTCGATGACCGAGGTGATGTTGACTACCGGTGAGGGAGATGATCAGACAGATCTTGACCTCACGAGGAACAGATCAACAGTGATGACGATGACACGACGATGATGACGCTTATTACGATGATGATTTCGAAGTTGATGAGGATGTTGATGATGATGATCATCATGATGATGATTGTGCAGACGGTGCTTAATGTGCTGATGATACTCAATCTGATGATGACGGCGAGGATGATGATCACGTTTATGACGATTGCGATGTTGATGCTGGTGGTGATGACGGCATTGATATTCATGAACGTGAGCTAGTATATTTGAGTTTGCTGACGATGACGAGGTTTATGGCGGGGATGATGCCACCAAGGGGCGTTGGCCAGAACAATGTGAACGTAATGGTCATCTCATGACGACGGTCGTCGTGTAACGGTTGCGTTCTTCCTGATCCCGCTGGGACTGCGACTTAGGGCATCCATTGCGACACGCCTGCAAAACCTTGCACATTAATGAGGAACTCCGTAGCGAGACACCTCAAGCACATTGCCGAGACCCTGAAGAGAACCGGGCCGGGATATTTCGGGTGTCTAGCCTCTAAACCTTATGGCGGTTGTTTTTGTGAGTGTCACGGTATCCCGTGACGCACAAGCCTGGTACTTGTAGCATAGAGGCGGTTCTGAGTGTTTCTCGATCCTCTTCTGCAGATGGCTTGCCCCGCTGGAATCCCTCTCCCCTCCCTCCGAGCGTTGCAGTTTTTTTGTTTCTTTCTTTCCTGGCACCCGTTACCATGCACAATCATTCACAGACTGGAGCTGCCGGCTTCAAGCCATGAGTCCGGGGCTTCAGGGGCTGCGGAAAGTGGGTGGCAAACTCGAAGTCACTGCCAAGCAGAGGCGAAGTTCGTAGCCGCCTGCATCAGTAGGATGCCAGGCCTTAGGGCTTGCAGGGTTAGTGGCGTCAGCGCAGGAATCTCAAGCTTCCAGCAGCTCAGCAGCCCGGGGACATATCTGAACATGCTGGGCCTGATGTACTGTAAAGTATGGTAAAGTATGTAATACTCATTTTCGCAGGCTTGCGAATGACAGCACATGACGATTGGCGTCTAAGATAGCGGGAGCAGAGAGATCGTCTCACTGCTGAGATGGCTGGAGATTCTTGCATCTCAGGGGTCGGCTTTGGAGAATGAGCAAGATGTGACCTGCAGACACGACTCGCGGCCGGTGTAAATGTCGTTCTGATCGTCCTTAGTAAGAGACATACTTGCACATGCACCGACACGTAAGAGAGTTCCTTTCATCCTGTTGTCAGCCGCATCAAAAGCCAACGCACCCAATTCGGAAGGCCCTTCCGCCCCCACACGTAACACCAAGAGCCTTTGATCCCGCAAGAGTCAGTGCTCTGACGGTTGGAAACCTGTAGAATCTTGCTAGTGCGCCAGAGAACCCCCAGAGCATAGCTTCTCATATGGGAGTTTCCGAAAATTGGGGGTACCTTATTTTGGGGTCCTTATAATAAGGATCCTACTATTTAGCGTACTTTATGAGGGTCCCCTATTTTCGGAAACTCCCATATGAATTGATGATCCATGGAACACCCGTGGAGCATGTGCACGTCTCCAATCATCCATGTTCCGGAGCAGTACTGCACGAGTCGGCGTCAGAAGCAGAATATGAATCCTGGCATTGTGTGTACACCTTATGATCTCTTGGGAGTCACGCCGGCACTTGCTATCTTCACGGGTAATCACCCGTAACACCAAGTCTTGTCCACCTATGAGAAACCGTGCGTAGTAAACATCGAGTCTACTGCACCTTCCCGACTCCAAGGCGTATCAGTGTTGCCTCGCAGCTGGTGCCGGGCCGGTGCGGAACATTACCAGAATTCAACGAAGCTCCTGTCGTTTATGAGCCCTGCAACATGGATTCCCATCATTGAGCCCTGAGGGCCACAGGGGTAATCTTCGCGTCCCGACTGGTGTAGTTCAGGATTGCAGGGTCCAGGGGAGCAGGTCTTGGCCGAAGGAAGCCAAAGGTTTTCAGCTACACCAGTATAGTCCGATCGCATGTGCTTCTGGGTTCCGGCGCGGGTGCACCTTAGTCCAGCCCGCAGTCCCAGAAGATTGATTCCATTTTCAATGTCTGAGGGTCCAGCATACAACTCTGAACCAACCATCGGAGTCTGCAATGCAAGATGGCAGCTGTAGCTTGACCCTTGCTCATGTTATGAATGTTGGACCCTCGGAAATGTTAAGAGCGCCATCGATGAAAACACTAGATGTTTGTCTGTCTATGTTTCGCCGAATACAGCACAGTATCAGACTATGAAGCTTTCATGTATGTAGTATCCGTATTAGTAGCCCCAACACGCTATCACTATGTATATATGTATAGTCACGAGCAACTACCGACTCACTGGTTGGGGTATTATTGCACATTATTTCTATGTCTCACGACATTGGCTCTGGCACCATCGAGGGTTTGTTTGGTTCTGTGTCAGCCGTAGCCTAAAATTGGGGACCAAAAACAGATAAGCAGAAACTACATGGTGAAATCTAGCTCAGGCATCTGAATGTAAGCTTCTGAATTCTATAATACATGATTCACAGAAGTCATGCGCAAGAGCCCTGGCTCCTGTTGTTGTGGGAGCGGTTGCCCAAGTCTGGGTAGCATTAGCATGGTCGCCCTGAAGATATTGAAAGGCAATCAATGTGTTCATTTGTCATCATGCGGCTTTGTCCGGTTTTGCTATTTGGGAGTTTCCGAATATTCGGGGTACCTTATTTGGGGTCCTTAAAATAGGGATCCTACTATATAGGGTACTATATTAGGGTCCCTTATCTTCGGAAACTCCCGTTTGGCTGGGCCATGAGGCCGAACACGGCTTCGACTTCAAACCCTCCATGCTGGATCCATAGCTCAGGAATGGCTGAAAGTTGCATCCGACTCCCCGGCGAAGCAGGCCAAGATGTTGGGTTTGGCGAAGAAGCCTTGGGCTTTGGCAGTTCACAGCATGCCGACATGCATGCCAAGAAGTGGACACTGCAAGAGACAAGCCAGTTCCAATCTAAACACCCCAGCACTTCCGCAGAATCATACCCGAGAATCCAAACGCTATATGCTCCGAAGGTTGCATAAACAAAGACTCGAATGTCAAGGCTGAGTGCCCTGAACCTGGTGATTACCCAGGAAGTGTAAATGGAGCCCCCAAGATGCTACAAAGGCCGTGGTGTCCCTGGCAGAGCTGAAGTCAGGAGAATTGCGTGACACAGGCACGCTGGGCATGGTTCTTTTCCTTGCCCGTGCTTACCAAATTTTGTAGCACATGTGCTGTGGGCACCTAGAACCTTGTTGTTTTGCTTTGGCATTTCTTCGGTGACTTGCATGACTTTACGACTATGTTCACATCTGTCCTTCCCGACCATTTACTCAAAAGTCATGCCACTCCAGGTGGCAAGGGCTGCCTCGCTGCTTGGCAAATACCAACAAAGCAGTGAAGACCTAGCGATACAAGAAGAGCCGCGAGGGTGTTTCTGCGATCATGGCAACGTACGTACTCTCACTGGTAAGGTGGTTTGGCCTCTTTCCCAGGTTCGCAACTGCCAGGTGGTCTTTGCAGCTGGGTCGACAGTCTATAGGCAGACTATACCCTCACTGCCTCATCCGTAGTAAACGTGCCCTAAACCGCAGAGAAATCCATACTTTGGTTAAGATCCAGGAGATCGATCCGCCCAGGGCAGACACAGATCCTTTGCTTTCATACCCATGCAATTAGATAAAGAGCTCTACTGCAACATAAACTATAATACATGCTACAATATTGCACAGTACAATACGGCATACCATAGCACGGTGTGATACGATGCAGTGTAATATGGTATAGTAGAACATAGCATACACAATGTACAGAATGATAAGATAAACAAATGCAGCAGTGTACATACTACGCCGCTTTAGAATGTCCGTTATAGACCTCAAGGTAGTATGTGTTTGAACATACAACATACTCTTTTATGTAGTATAGAATCTTGATTATACAGTTTTCATAGCATAGCATATGATATTATGCTGTATGCAGCCATCCTGTTGAGGCTCTGGTGACGCAAGTTGCAGGACCGGTACTGGCGTGTGGTGGCGATGAGAAATACGGGGGGATGGAGCGGAGCAGGATTTAGGGTTCGGGGTTTAGGGGCTGGCATGTCGGCTTCGGTCAAGATGATTGTGGGTCGTAGACTGGCTAGACTTTGAGTCTAGTAGCAAAAAGGGTGGAAGTTCCCAATGTTCCGGGCGAGAGAAGCCTGCGGCAAAAAGGGCCAAGGGCAAGGTGCAACCGAAGAACATGAGCTGTTGCAGACGTGGCTGCGTGCGTTATGAGAAGGTGTTGACTTCACGCTTCTGTCGGTTTGGGAAGCCGGGAAGCCCTTTCCAAACAGTGTATCGGCCACTCCGTCTTGTCCCTCTGAGAAGCGTTCTCCACGCCTTCAACCCCAACCCCAACACTACAAAAAAATGCCGCAGGACTCGAGAGCGCAAAGGAAGTGGATAAGCTCGTTCCTTAGGGATACTTAGAAATGTTTTTTTTTTTTTAATTTTTTGGTTATTATAATCCCAAAGAAACAGCTAAAATCATAATTTTTGCTAGGGTTCCTAAACCCTAAACCCTAAACCCTAAACCCTAAACCCTAAACCCTATTCTAAGTTCAGTATAGGTTCGGCTGCTTCGGGTCCTCCGAAGGCGCTTCATCGAGCATGGCCTCGAAGGCCGCGGCTTCTTCCGCTTTCGAGTCGGAAGGAACTAGCCAAAGGCCCCAAAGTAGTTCCTTTTTGGGGTTCATATATAGAATCCTATTAGCCTATAGGGTAATCCCAAAAAGGAAGGAACTAAAACTCGGACCTAGAGTAGGCCCTTATTCCCTGTTTTTAGGGTTCAGGTTCCCTTATAAGCCCATTTAGACCAAAAAGGGCACCCTTTTTGTTCCGAGGCTACTTTTGGGTCCAGAAAACTGAGAAGCTGGGCATTGATATCTAAAGCCTATATAAAACTTGAACCCCTAACAGTAGCAGTAGTAGTAGTAGTAGTAGTAGCAGTAGGATATCTACCCAAAGGCCCCAAAGTAGTTCCTTTTTGGGGTTCATATATAGAATCCTATGGGGTAATCCCAAAAAGGAACTACTTTGGGGCCTCCGGGTAAAGCCTATAGTTGTGTGTCAATGTACTTGTGATGCCTGTGTACATACCTGCAAATGTTGACGTTTGTGCCCCTGTGCCGAAACCATTCGGACGTCACCCTTTGCTTCATCAGCTCTCTTGCTGCCGTTAGTAGTACTGTTTCTCTCAGGTGTTTTGATGATTGCACTTGAGTGTTGTTCTGGTCTGCCCTTGATTGTCTGTTATATGTGTATGTATGCCTAGTGCATCAGTGCATGTAGAGGATATGTCCACAAACGTCGACATGCTTGCCTCACTTGTCGACTTGACTTCGCAATACTTCGCAGACAAGCTCCTGATACGCCAGCCCAACACGTAGCCCAATGCTGCACTGAGTAGGAATGCCTGCAAGGATGTAGGAAGTCGTGCGAAAAGTTGCCAGGTTGGGCCGTGCGCTCTTCCGCACTCTGGATGCATTGGTATGCTTGATGCCAGCTGAGCTTACTGTGCTCTAACTGACATCTCTTATGAGCGACTTGCGTTGGCAGGGATTGGACATGGTACCGCATGGCTTGCGAATTACATTCATGTCAGTCGTTGCATTGCACGCGCCTGCTGTTCATTCGGGAGAAGTTCTGAGTCCTGAGGCAGTGAACGAGATGGTCGCTTGCCGCAGTATTTGGGTCGTTACCGTGTGTAAGGTTTGCTGTTGTAGAGAGGCTCGACGGCTACTGGTCAACTTGTGCCCTTGGGTTCGACCTGGCAGCCGGCATTAAGACCTGCATGTCTTTATATCCATCTCCAGATTCATTGTTTTTCAACTAGCGAACAAGCTAACTCGCGAGTTAACTAACCAGCTAAATCAAAACCAGTAAGCATTGGCTGATTACCTGTCTGTCTGTCTATGTGTTGGTTCTTTTATGTATCGATCTCCCTAGCTTCCTATCTCTTTATCTCCAGTATCTCTATCTGCATCCGTATCTGTGTCTACATATACATACACACACATTATATATATATATACATATGTATCAGCCTATGTACACATAGATCTAGATCTACACCTCCGCGTGTCTCTTTGCCCAGCTTAATCAGACAAGGGAGGGCCGGACAACTCGCAGTTCCGAGGAGGGTAGCTCTCTAAACTGGGGTCCCTTTCAGGGTCCTTTTCGTAACGGTGCCGTACCACATGGGAGGTTCCGAAAGTTAGGGGTACCTTATCTTGGGGTCCTTTTAATAAGGATCCTACTATTTAGGGTACTATATTCGGGTCCCCTATTTCCGGAAACTCCCCTATTAGAAGCCTACAGAGGGACCCAAACTTCTAGAGAACTCCTTAGGATCTTTTTCTGCGCAAGATGGTCCTGGTTCTGGAGGAGGGGGGGCGAGGCAAGGATGCCAGGAGCCCTGCAGAGAATCATGAGTACCAGGTGTTAAATTTCAATATTCAGGTCATAAAAAAAATCTGCTGAAATTAAGCTTCTTGCGAAGGTTGCTTGTGTACGAGGTGCCTGGTTGGACAGTGCTGACGTCTAAAGGCAATCATCCATGTTGAGTCCTTTCACGGGTAGGTAGCTCTGTCCCAGATCTATCATAAACCTCTGCTTGGAATACCCGGTGATGCTTTCTTGCTGCTATTTAGCATCCCGACTGGTGCTTGATTTTTCCTACGCAGTCCCTTGCCACATTCCTTCTGACTTCATTGTGTGTCAAGAAAAAAGGACTTGAAACAGAAAAAAGCTCGCCTTTGTTTTTACATACAGCTGAATGCCGGACCGTAGTCCTTTGCCTTAAGCTTAACCGGTTTGTCTTGCCTGCAAGATAAGGAGAAATCTTCTCTGCAGAGGAACATAGCGGAATCAAAACTATGCTTCAGCAGAAAACTCGTCATTCTATGTGACAACATACATTTTATCGGCAGACATTTCCTGAGGCAGAATTTTGTGAAAGAAACAGTTTGTTGTCTGATAGAAAGCATCTTTTTGTTTACACGAAAGATTTGTCACGGTAAATGTTATTGTTAAATCTAAAACTATTGAAATCTTTACTTTGGCAGATTTTACATAGTCTTTCTAACTTACCTTAGCAGCCTTTTTTAAATAATGTTCATGTTTTTCTGATATTTCTTATTACAGCAGTGCCAGCAATTCATTTTATAAGGGAAAGATTTTTTTGCTGCGCATTTACTTTGGCAGTTATTTTAAATACTTTTTGTTTTTATTTTTCGAAAATCTGTGTTTCAACAGATCAGTTTATAAACGCATTTTTGGTTTTTTTTTTGAAAAAAATAGTTCAGCAGATTTTTTTATAAATTTTTTTTATTTTTATTTTTATTTTTTCCAGCAGATTATTTTTATAAAAAAAATCTTTTTTTTATTTTTTTCAATTTTTTTTTCCAGCAGATTTTTTTTATAAAAAAAGTCTTTTTTTTATTTTTGGTTTCAATTTTTTTTCCAGCAGATTTTTTTTATAAAAAAAATCTTTTTTTTATTTTTGGTTTCAATTTTTTTTCCAGCAGATTTTTTTATAAAAAAAATCTTTTTTTTATTTTTGGTTTCAATTTTTTTTCCAGCAGATTTTTTTATAAAAAAAATATTTTTTTATTTTTTTTTCCAGCAGATTTTTTTTATAAAAAAAATCTTTTTTTTATTTTTTTTTTCATTTTTGGTTTTTTTTTTCCAGCAGTTTTTTTTTAAAAAAAATCTTTTTTCATTTTTGGTTTCAATTTTTTTTTCAGCAGATTTTTTTTATAAAAAAAGTTTTTTTATTTTTTTTTTTTCCAGCAGATTTTTTTTATAAAAAAAATCATTTTTTTATTTTTTTTTCAATTTTTTTTTTCCAGCAGTTTTTTTTATAAAAAAAATCTTTTTTTTCATTTTTTTCCTGCACAGACCTTAATTTCAGCAAAAAAACACTAATTTCAGAGGATTTTTTTTATAAAAAAAATCCTCTGAAATTAGTGATTTTTGAAAAAATCACACTCTAAATCTTGATGCAGAAAACCTGCAAAACCTGAATTTGTATCAGAAAATAGAGTGCAGATTCGCTATCTGCACTCTAGATTCTGAATGAATTTCAGGTGTTTTGGGGTTTTTGGCACCGTTTTTAGAGTGTGAATTTTTCAAAAATCACTAATTTCAGAGGATTTTTTTTATAAAAAAAATCTTTTTTTTATTTTTTGTTTCATTTTTTTTTTTTCAGCAGATTTTTTTTATAAAAAAAATCTTTTTTTATTTTTTTTTTCCAGCAAATTTTGTTTAAAAAAAAAAATTCTGCACAGACCTTTATTTCAGCAAAAAAACCGTAATTTCAGATGATTTTTTTTATAAAAAAAATCTTTTTTTTATTTTTTTCTGCACAGACCTTTATTTCAGCAAAAAAACCGTAATTTCAGAGGATAAAAAAAATCTTTTTTTTATTGTTTTTTCAATTTTTTTTTTCCCAGCAGATTTTTTTTATAAAAAAAATCTTTTTTTATTTTTTTTTTCCAGCAGATTTTTTTTATAAAAAAAATCTTTTTTTTATTTTTTTTTCAATTTTTTTTTTCCAGCAGTTTTTTTTATTAAAAAAAATCTTTTTTTTCATTTTTTTCCTGCACAGACCTTAATTTCAGCAAAAAAACATTAATTTCAGAGGATTTTTTTTATAAAAAAAATCCTCTGAAATTATGGTTTTTTTGCTGAAATAAAGGTCTGTGCAGAAAAAAATAAAAAAAGTATTTTTTTATAAAAAAATCATCTGAAATTACGGTTTTTTGCTGAAATAAAGGTCTGTGCAGAAAAAATAAAAAAAAAGATTTTTTTTTATAAAAAAAATCATCTGAAATTACGGTTTTTTTTGCTGAAATAAAGGTCTGTGCAGATTTTTTTTTTTTAATAAAAAATCTTCGGAAATACAGATTTTGAAACAAAAAATAAAAAATGTTTTTTTTATGAAAAAAAATTGCTGGAATGAAGAATTTGGGAAAAATTTAAAGAATATAAAAAAATCTGCTGAAATAAAGATTTTGAAAAAATAAGAAAAAATAGTTTATTAAAAAAATCTACTGGAACGAAGAACTTGAAAAAACGTAAAAAGAATACTTTTTTTTACAAAAAAAGCTGCTGAAATACAGATTTTGGAAAAAAACAATTTTCTATAAAAAAATTTGCTGAAATACAGATTTTGAAAAAAAATTATCAAAAAAATTGCTGAAACAAAGATTTTGAAACAAAAAACAAAAAAAGTTTTATAAAAAAAATATTTTCTGGAATGAAAACTTTTGGAAAAAGTTTATAAAAAAAGTCTGCTGAAATAAAGACTTTGAAAAAATAAAAGAAATATTTGTTTTTCATAAAAAAAAAATCTCGAATGAAGAATGTGAAAAATATTTTATTAATATAAAAAAACTGCTGAAACAAAGACTTTGAAAAACAAGAAAAAGATTTTTTAAATCTGCTGAAAAAGCCTACAAACAGTGGTGCTGACACACAGACACCAGACGCCTCTGCATAGCAGAGTTAGCAGAGGAACACTACTCCTGAAATGGAGGACCCGGTCGTCGACCAAAATGCGAGCAACAAGAGAAAAGTCTTCCGAAGCGCACATGTGCTTGATCGGTTTCTTTCTCAGCTTGCAGCCATTGCCAAAACCTTAATTCCAGTAGATTTTTTTTATCCCCCTCTAAAGGCAGTAATATTGAAATTTAACAGTACCAGGACCCTCGTTGTGCCCTCAAATAGGGGCATATGACCCCAAATAACAGGCACTTAGGGTCTAATAGAGGGTAGATGGAGGGTCTAGGTAGTTATTACAATGCAGAGTATGTCTGAGTACATCTGTTACAGGTGAATAGCCATGAGCACGCATAAATGTGCATAGGTATATGCATATACATTTATGCATACACACACACATATATATATATACATATGTATGTATTTGTGCTTACATGCATGCGCATGCATACATATTAATACATACATACGTACATGCACACACACATGCGCACACACAGAGACATGCATGCATAGATAGAAAAAGTGCGTGTATACATGTATATTCGATCATTCGATTGTTATCTCGAGAATTGGGCTAAGCACATGCTCCCTACTGAACCCAGGGTTTGCAAGCGGTTGCCCGGGTCGGCCGCAGTGCTTTGGTAGGTGGCTATGCCCTCATCCTCAAGAAGGCCGGGCACTGGGCTTTATGCTCTGCTTTGGAGTACCATACTTTAATACTTTTTATTTTAAAGGAACCATTATGGAATCAAAGTTTATACTTTTTTCTCCCTGGTTACAAAAAAGCCTAGTTAAGGGTTACAGTAGTAGCAGTGGCGTGTTGAGTTACCGTTCATTTCAGTGGTGAACAACACGGCAAGCAAACGAACCCTAAATAGCCTAAGCCCTAACCCTAAGCCCTATAACTCTACCCTAGATCCTTTTCGAGTGTGAGCGTCGAAAGCCTAAACCCTACTCTTGCTGGATTGTTCGAGTGTGAGCGCCGATACCCTACTCTTTTGCAAGGCGACGACGGGCAGTGCTTCCATGGCGATGGTCAGCCTCAGTGGGGCGGTGGCCTTTCAAGCAGCGGATGCCTGACCGGGAAGTTCAGACCCACTCGAACATTATAGTAAAACGAAATCTCTGATTGTGATCTAAAGCCTTGTATACCAAAGTCTGGCATAGCAGAACAAAATCCCTTATAATGATGATCGTATATTGTTTTATCTCAAAGTCTAGCATAGCCTTGCAAGCTGCATACCACATGCTGACATCATGGAACTGTAAACTGAACCGACAAAACACTCTCTCGCGAGCCGGTGTTGTCGAATTGGTTGGCCGGTGATTGCGGTGGTTTTGTATCGACTCGAAACTCAAAACTCCCACCATATGCCTCACCTGGAATGTCCGAGTGTGAGCGCCGAAAATTCCGGCTGCACCGAAGCAAACAATCCTCTAACTTGATCTGTCTAAGGCTCATGCATGCCATTCCGTTATCTTGGCCAGTGGAACATTGGCCGCTTGATGAGCTGGGTGCCATCCGAGAGAGGAGAGCTTTACTTCACCGAGTTTGCCGATGTTTAGCGCAGTCCTTGTTATCCGAATACTGGGCCACGTCTTCGTCCAATCGGCAGAGCCACGGTGCTTGTGAGCATGCCAAGTGTTTTGCATCATCGCATGAATCTCGCATCAATGTCACGAGTGGCATATCCTTCTGTTGAGCGTATGATCCTGTAGCAAGCTGCCTTGAGCTTGTCCCTTGGCACTTTGTTGTGGCGACAACCTTATGATGTTTACTACGCAGAGAATGAAGCTGGTTAGCATAACTACAATATCAGATCCGTACTGAAGGACTTCAGGCACTTCAGAAGGGCATCAATGATATTCTGTCGTTTAGAAACACCCCGTTCATCATTGTAGAGTATACCGAACTAACATTTTGTTCTGAGGAATCATGCCCGCATGATCACAACGCAAGCCCCCACTTAAAGGAACCAAACGTCCGCTGTAAAGCGCTGCTGTCGCTGTGCTTACCGTATCCCTCCCTGCCTCGCCCCCTTCTTCCGCATGTAGCCTGGCAGCCCTAACGGCCCCAGTTCAAAGAGAAACTTGAGCTGAAACCATGAGGCTCCGTTCAAGCTTCTCCAGCGGGAGCTGGGTGTCGGTCAAGGCTTCGAGACCTCAGGGTGTAGGAGACAAGACGGTATAAGAGACTGGGATCTAGCGTAAATTTGGGGTGAGGGCAGATTCACTGGTCTGGAAGGTAATGTTCGGTAGTTCATTTTTCTGCCGTCCAATTGTTGAACTACTTGGATGCTTTCGTTGTCGTCGCAGAAATCCGAGCACTTTCCCGTCTCTTGCATGCCGCTACACTGTAGAGTTGATTGGAGCACACAATTGAAGTGGGAGTCTACTTCGTTGCCATGGATTGCAGTACTGCCCAAGGGCTCTCTTCGGTTACGCGCACTTGGGTGTGTACTGGTGTGGGCTGACTGGCCTGAACTGGGCGGAACATAGATGTGATTAGATCCGTCCTAGCTGTAAACACAGCATGTCATGACTTGCAAGTCGAGCTGGGGAATGTCTTGATGCGTGTATGTGTAGACACGTGACCCTGCCGGGTTGATAGTCGCCAGAATCAGAAGGTCCAAGCGATTGAGGAGCTTAATTCCTAAAACCCGCCGTGCCGCACAAAGCCATTGGACCTCACGCAACGCGGCCTCCCCCTACACCCTACTCGCTTAAAACATTACCTGCCAAGACTCCTACCGTTTTCAGGAGTTGTATACGGAAAGCAGAACAAGGAACCTGCAAAAGGTAGAGGTTTTTGGGCTGGAGGTGAACCCTGGCACATCGGTTCTCAGGATCTCAACATGAGCTTTTTGCCAGATCTCCAGTCACCGTTGAGGTTGGACAGATCCTCGGCACAGGCAATATTGGGCTGTGAAGAAGCTAGTATATAACTGTCTCCGCTTATACATGCTCATACTATGGTTACTATGGTTTCTCGGGTTTCTGTAGTTTAGTAGAGGATACTGATACATGTATGCATTGCAAGTCGCAGACATTGCAGTAAGGGTTTTGCTTACGCTACTGGGGAACGAGATAGAGTCTGCAGGTAAGACGAGATTGTTAAAGGTAGAGATGGTGTACATACTCTTCTTGTTACTGTACGCATGTTAGTCATAGCTATAGTCTTACTGCCGTGGACTGAGAAAGTTACTTATCAGACAGTACAGACACACGACATACACATTTCAATGTTTGTCGGCATGGCAAAATGCTGGTTCGGAGTGTCGCATCAGAGCCAGATCGTGAACGAGATAGATCAACTATGGTATAGTTTTCGAATGCATACATAATAATGGCATAGTGGACCCAGGAAAACTTACCTATTTGTTTTGAGGCACCGCTTGTGAGGAGTCGTACCCCCTGAGCTTTGTCTTGTCTTCATCTAGGAGCTTAGGTATCCGAGCATATGGGAGTTTCCGAAAATTAGGAGTACTTTATTTTGAGGTCCTTACAATAAGGATCCTACTATTTAGGGTACTATACTAGGGTCCCCTGTCTTCGCAAACTCCCATATATTTCTTCCAGGAGTTTGTCTATGAGACGGGGGACGTACAGAATAGCAAGTGCAGGCAGTTCTTCTTTGCTGTCTGTGTCCAGCAAAATCATTGCTATAGCCTAAGCATCCGCAGCACAAAACCTCCATCCTTCGGATCGGCATGATGAGCCAGATCCGTAGCACAGCCTTGTTCATTCGTTGGCAGTACAGGTGCAGGTCTCAAGCTACTACGCCAGTCTTGCAGTTTTACCATATGTTGTTCTCGGTGGTGGTGTTGTTTCTTGAACCTGCAAAGGTCGGAGGGCATTGGCAGCCGCCTGCGCGTTTTGGCCTTGAGCTCTGTGGACGGACAAAGGCCGGTTGATGTGTAATGCAGCAACCTGATTAAGAAACCCTGGGTCTTTATTAGGGTTCATATGCCCATGGGCAGACTGCCAGACACTTTTCTGCCCGGTATAGTCCTTCAGGTCATCAAGTTGCCTTGGGACTGATTCTGGCGAATTCTTTGCAGGCTTCAAAGCTTGTTCCTGCAAATGTTCAACCAAGTACCCTGCAATGCGGGCCTTGCCAAGCAGGAGGGAAAACATTAGTTCCTCATATGAGTCCTACTGTTTTGGGATTTTAGGCTCAGGGTCTCTTAATCAGGTTCCTATATTAGTCAGCCGATTCAGACACGGAGGCCTCGGAACTGAAGGCCTCAGAGTCGCGACGCAGGGTCGAAGTTGCCACCTGTAATTGGCTTCCGGGGCTCACTCATGGGCGGGTCTTAACGTCCGTTCTTAAGTACTTCTGACGTGATCTCAGGGGTATCAGGCCAAAAGAAATCCCATAGACAGGATCAATCATACCCTAAACTGCCCTAAACACCTAAAATTAGAAATAATATAATAGAATATACTATACTATACTATACTACAATATAATATAATAATGAATTAATATGGTCCATCCGACGGTCTCTCATGAATTGCTCCGCTGCTCCCCATGTGGGACCACCGGGGCCTAGATCTGCCTCAACATAGGGGCCTGGATTTTGGGGGGGTTCTTTCAGAACGCCGTTCTAATTATTCAGGCCCCGAAAAAAGGGCTTAGAGCTCTAAACCCCAAAACGAGAATGAAAGATGCATGATTAGGAGCTACTCTCTATGATCTTTCTTCTCCTGCCTTTGCCTCTTTGTTATCCTTGCGTCGCGTTTTTGTCTATACTTTACCTTGCACTACTTTATTGCTTTGAACGTCTACTCAAGTGCCTCGAAACTGCCGCCTTTAAGGAAATGCTGATGCTGCGTTCGTCTGAGTTTTTGCTTGGTGGCTCGTGGTATAGGTTCATACGCATGGTCTTAAGTTCTGCATTCTCTTATATGTCGCTACTTGGTCTCCGTTTGCTTCGAAGAGCCGAAGGGCTACCGCGTGTTCTCGTGGCGAGCTTGTCTTGCTTGGACCTGTCGCCTGAATCCGTGCCTGCTTGAGCGAGTCCGCGAGTCGAAATCGCAAAACCCTGAAGGCTGTCGTCAACGCGCAGCTTCCGTGCCCAGCAGCTGGACTGGTTCTTTTCCTGGGAAGATCCTCAGTGGTTGGAGCTGAGTGGGCCTAAGTAGCGTTCTTCGGCCGAGTGCAGCATGCAGGACAAGTACCTGGACGGGATTGGGACCGTCGTTCGGATTCTGCTCCCAGCGACTTTGCTTGTCTGGGTTCTTTCCAACTTCCGGACAAGGGCAAGTCGTCAGCCTCGCAGAGGAGTTCTATACTGGTGCATGACTAGCTGTGTACACAGCACCTGCGTGATTTATCGAGAGCGAGCTCATCAACGGTTGAAGATCCTACGTCGCTGAGAACTGAACTGCCGGCTTTGCACTCCCAAGGCCGTGCCGAATGGCAAGCTCTTCTTCTTCCCTTCTCATGAGCAGCTTCAGGACCTACGCATATCTCATATAGTTCCTTATCGTAACATGGGTATACATGGCAAACACTCTCGGTGACGTCGGTGGACGGAGTTACAGGGGAAAATTACGGGTTACAAATCATGAACCACAACATGCATAATATATCTCATAAGCCCATGTACGATATATACACTATGAGGCTTCGGTGGGGAGAGCAGAAGTGTGTAAGAGGAGACGCCAGGGTCGTGTAGATTGGCTGTCGCAGACTTCAGACGACGACACGGAGGAGCTCGGAGAGCTTGATCTACTAGGACGACGGCGACGACGACTACTACTACGGCTTTGCTGCAACTACGAATGCCGACACCTCCTCCTCGTCAGTCTGCTGCTACTACCACGGCAACAGCTACTGCGGGGTGTTTTCGCTATAACGCCACTGCTGCTGGTGATGCTGCTACGACGACGACTCGTTACTCCCGCTTCTCGTCCTGCTGTTCACTGCGAGACGACCAAACAATCAGTTGGTGCAGTTTGGAGGATTACATAATCTAAATCTGAAGCGCACCAAAACAAGGAAGTACTTGCAGCTTGCCACAGTTATGGCACCTGTCCGACTCTTCGTGAGCGGAGGATGCCGTTCGTCATTGGAGGCACTGCGGCCTCCTCGAGCGAGGCAAAGGTGGTGCAGAGTGCCTTGGATTGATGGATGGATGGATGGATGGGCGCCAGGCTTTAGTAGTGTAGGGTTCCACAAAGGTCCGGTGTGAAAACGTGTTGCAGTGTAACTTCCCTGTCGCCAGTCAGAAGCAAATCCATCCTCCACCCCCCAACAGCTCCTGAACATGCCCCTATGAGTGCTTACAACTGACCAAGGCAGGTGCGTGGACATGGGTAGCGATTTGTGTATGCAGGTTTGTCTGTCCGTCTTCACGTATGTGCGTAGGTACGTAGGTACTAGTATGTGTATATACGTATGCATTCACCTGCGTATGGATCTTACTTACTATTACTATCAGTTTGCTTGTTGCCTCTCCCCCTCCCAACTTCGATGTGATATTGGATTCAGGTCGCTTTGCGGCGTCCCGGCGATGGTGGAAACAACTGGACTTAGCAGTGAAGCCTCTGCGGAACTGGTGGCGAGATACCGGCATCCCGGCCACCAAAGTCAGTTGATGTTTTTGATTTGGTGTATTTGCCAATTAGCCCTCGAACTTGTGTCATGCAAGCACATGTCTGCCATGCCTGCATGTAGTGAGGTAGTTTGGCATTTAGGTATGATGCAGATATGTAGGTGTGTGTACGCAATGTTGGTACATGCGTGCATGATTGCGTATGTATGTATGTATGTATGTATGTATGTATGTATGTATGTATGTATGTGTGCATGTATGTAGGCATGTATGAATGGAGGCATGTCTGTATGTATGTATGTATGGTTGTAGGTATGTATGTATGTATGAATGAATGTACGTGTGTATGCATGTATGTATGTATGTATGTAGGTATGTAGGAATGTGTGTATGTATGTACGTGTGTATGTATGTTTGTACGTATGTATGCATTTAACGCCTGCATGCACGCATGCATGCATGCATGCATGCAGGTATGAGTGCATGCATGCCATACATGTATGTACGTCCGGATGGCATTCGGGCATGGTCAGATTGTTGATACGTCCACATGCATACATGTGCTCAGACAGACATGTATACATGCAGACATACAAAGGCAGACAGACCGACACCGGTATGTGTCCTTCCCGTTTGCAGTGTCAGATGTACCGAAGACAGCTTCCTGGACGGCAGCCCAAGTCGTCTTCTGAATGTTTCAGAGAAGGTGTGATATGCCTATGAGGTGAAAGTTTGAATGATGCAGACGTCGGCGACCTCATGAGTTGAACCTATAAAAGCCCGGAAGCCTTCAACGTCCGATGATTGATACACGTAATTAGCTTCAGATTCCCAGGGCTGCAGCTCGTGATGCCGGTGCTGTCCTGCTAGCTGTGATGCGCGGCCGCTGCGCTGAGGGCGCTGACTTCAAGGAGCCGCCTACGACTCCCCTTTCTTTGGGCATCAAGGGGCTTTTTAGGGCCTACCATAGGGTCTTGTGGGGCTAGTGTAGCCTGTTACGCCTTTGGTACATCGAATGGAGATGCGACGAAACTGCTCACAAGCTTCCAGGTTGAAGTGTTTGTCGATCACGCTCCAGCGCATTTTGTGACACAAAAATACTACATAGCTCATTCAGATTAATTAAACCCTAAACCCTAATGATTAAGTGGCTAAGTCCAGTGCAAGCCGAGACCTTCACAGGATGAAGCAGCACGAGCAGTTTTGGCATCACGGAAGCACCGAGATCTCACCGATTATTGCTTGATTTAGGGCGATGTATCTATACCCCCCTTAGAACCATCATAATTGTTGGGGTTTGGTGGTGATAAGCCCTTAACTTTCTCAGAGCAGTTTGCCAACAAAAGCAAGCAGGTGCGCAGGCAGCTATAGGCATGAATGAAGTGAAAGCCAGAACGACGGAAAAGGAAGCTGTTATAGAATGTCTGCATATCCGGATGTATGTCTCTCTCCTTCAGCCTATACAATGTTACTCTTTCTCGAGCTGAAGAGCTTCTCCAGGTCGTGGGCGTCCCCTTCCCAAGTTTGGAGACGGAAGTGCAGCTGAAAATGGAGTACGAAAGAGAGAACAAGGATGCCTGGTATCAGGCGGAAGCCTACAGGTCTGCAGCTTGGCGCGAGCACCGCGACGTTCGAGACTTCCTGCGGTTTTATTTGGGTACAGATTGGGCCGTTCGGGCTCAGACTGAACGCTCTTCTTGTCGGCCGGGGAGCAGACCTTGAGTCAGTGAAGAGACTGTCCTGCTAGAGTTCAGCCGAAGGTATCGCAGGCTGCTGGGCGATTGCTCCGGCACCAGGCGGCAAATAAGAGGGACCGGGATGAGGTTTCAGTTCTTCCGCACTTTGGTTGCGTAGACCCTGGTGTATAGCAGTGCTTAACTAATTACCAATACTACGGTGGGGGTGCCTTCATTAGTATGTTTACAGTCTAACATACGCCAAAGCCCTATTCTAATTATTACGGCCCCTTACAGTACCCGGCCGCTGTTGGATGGAATCCAACCGTTCCGCAGATGGACGAGCGAAGAGTGCAGAGCAGGATGGAGCTCCGCCTCCTGAAACGATTGAAACCGCAGAAACATCTTGTGAACCGCGGCTAATGTAGGGACCTTAGTATTTAGAATAGGGTTTTGGGGGGCTCCTTATTATGATTATAGTATAATACACCTTATTCTCATAAGTAAGGCCCGTGTACTTGTGTGTGTGTGTGTCAAGATGTGTCCAGCGCCTGTAAAGTGCTTCGAGCAGTCTGTCGACCTATTTGGCCAAACAGGCAGACTATGGTAGCTTGATCCTCCTGGACAGCCGCTTCGCAGCGGAAGGCCTCTTGGCAAGAGTTGGGGATGCAATTTGGGGTCTGGCAAATACCGGCGATGATCGATACCTCCACGTCTTTCTGCTCAGAAGATGTTGGCTCAAGGTTCCAGAACACTTGCAGGGATTCATCACTAAAGCCGGCCCAAACTATAATATAATAGTACATACATATATATATATATATATAGTGTGCAACCTATAGTAATTCGTAGTATGCATACTATGTAGTGTACCCGTGTTTCAGCCCAGCAGAGACCAGGCCCTCCCATGCAGCTCTCGGGTTGGCTGCAGCACCTTGGATATGAAACCATCAAAGGGGGAAAGGAGGGACCCATAATGGGGACCCCTACCATATAATGGGCTATATAATGGCTATATTAAGGGTATATACCTAGGGGTCCTTATTAAGGGTCCCTCATTTTACCCTTGGAGAGTAGTTGAAAGTGCTATGTGTTTGTGAGTCTGTGACGGCGCGGATGGCAGGGCGAGACTAAGTGTCTTGATACTAGATGACCGGGCTCGGGGCCACAAAGCCATTTCAGGATTCAAGGCAGAATAGTTTTGTCAAGTGTTGCATAAAACCGTCCTCTTAACTCATATAAGGGTTTATGACTTTATAGGGTTTAGGGTTTAGGGAAAAGGGGTGACGATGTCTTTAAGGATTTTCAGTATCTCCTGATGTTCACAGAAGTTTGCCAACAGTGGGTTGAGCGCGTGCGTCGGCTGTCATGAGCACTGTCGATGCGCGATGCTTGATGCTTCTTGTCTCCACACTTCGTCAAGCGAATGTGGGGATTACCGGGCGGTGGTAAAGGCCCGATGCAAAAAAGGGAAAAGGGCCCTGATCCGAGGCGCGAACTTCGGAGCCAGCGGCCACGGGGCCGCGGCGCCCGCGGAGAAGTGACCAGCCGATCGCTCGAGGCCTCTCAGACAGTTCTGCAGAGATCGGAGCACTTACTTCTCATTAAATTTACAAAATATACACCTATCTATGTAATTATACAGACATATATACATATATATATATAGGGTTCTCTTTATTGCCCTTGTAAATTTAAATGAAATGTAAGCATGGTAGGCGGAGAGGAGGCGAAAGAGACACAGAGAGAGAGAGAGAGAGCTTGTCAGCAGGTTTGACCCCTCACTTCGGGTTTGTTTTGTTCAGGTTTCGATGATTCTTGCAGCCTCTGATGTGTTAAGCAGCCGAAGCTACGCAGATACTCTAAATTAAATGAGCAGCTTGCTTTGGTGATGGTGTGCATGGTGGCTAATATCCAACGCGGCATTCATGCGCCGCGCTGCAGGATGTGTCGGAAGATCTGAGCACGTTCTTCTTGCGGAATGAGTCGGCGGTGGAGGTGAAGAAAAGCTCCATGTTGTCCTCGACTCCCAAAGGGTAGTGCACCCTGCGCAGCATCAGCTGCGACCAGCCCACAAAGCTCTGCTCGGACCTTACAAGTATATAAGCAAGAAACTCAGACTGATAGCGCGCACTGCAGCAGATGATTGCTAGCCATGAAGGTACGGTTGACATAATGCCACAGTGCTGAAGCCATGCTTCTAAACTTAACAAAGTTGCATCCGGCCCAACACGATTTAGACTTGGGGACCAAAACGAAGAACACTTGATGATGGAGCAGCATTCTCGGAGCCAGCACGTCGACCTGATCAGTTTAACTGGACAGCATGGCTGCGATGCCGCGGTGTTCTGCCGTTTTGGTAGCTACCTGTGACCTGTGGCCCACCGTTTGCTCAACAAAGAGCGGGACGTAGCTGACATACTGAGGGACTGATGCCATGGTCCTCCTGGTGAAGCCTGCAGCGCTTCCGCTGTTGCTTGCCTTGGTCACGGCGTGTCTGCTGGGCGCGAATGGAGTCGCTTGCCGGCACTTGTCAGGCCGATGTGCAGACCCCAGATTCAGGGTTTCATGTCTTGCAGCGGAGACGAGTAGGGGCGGCGTTCGATTGCAACTCATGGCTATTCCGCCGTCTCGGAAAGAAGATTGCTCTTGCATGGATGCTTTCGCTCGGTCTTAGATGCTGCCAACACTCGCCAAATATCCTTCGTGCATGCTATGAAAGCGTGGAAAGGCTGTGTTTGCGAGATGTCGCGGCAGCAGACGCCTCAGCCGAGGTCGCATTTCCGTCTTACCAGGACATGCTTGGAGCCTGGGGTGTCTCTTCCCAAGGCTGTACCACAACAAACGGATGCAGACCTTCACCTGACTTTTGATTTGCATTCCACCAGCTTTTTGGACCTTGATGTCTTTTCCTTCTCGGCGAGCATGTAGCAAGACCTGCTCTTGGCAGTTGCTGTCAGAATGGATGCTTGATCTCTTGAAGTTCTGCAGAAGTCATACTGTAGTTACCCTCGTCTTAGAATCTTAGAAGGCAATGTGACCCTCCGGGGTTGTCCTTCCTGGAGGACCCTCAGACTGCAGAGCCGCCACTACCACATCCAAAAGGATCGGCAAGGGGGGCTTGGATTTTCCGGGCAGACTGTTGTTCGTAGCAAGGCCGCCAACTTGCAGTTGGAAGGTTTGCCTAGACAGCGCATGCACAGACAAGATCAAGGCAAAGGTTTGCCGGCACAGCTTACACATCTCTCGCATTAGCCAAAGGCGCGAACAGAGCTGTGTTCATTTGCCTTTCCCACACGGGTCCCTACGAGTTCGTGAGTTGGTGTGCGCAGGCAGCCTCCGCAAAACATTCGTCAGATTGTGATGACCGTCGTGCATTCTGCTCGGAGTTGTCTTGGGGGCCCTGCACATGAAGCGAGCCAACATCCCCACATCCGATCCCGGAGTCTTGCTGTGCCCATTCGAAGGAGCAGTCGTTTCCTAGAGTGTTAGAAAGGCCTCCAACATCCGAGCCAAAGCAGAGGCGCCTCGGCCCCCTGTGCTGTGCGCCCGGCTGTGCTGGGAGCGAACCTCTCTGGTGTCTCGGCCCCAAATTACGTCTGGGTAGTTCCGGCATCCGAGCGTGGCAAGAGGGACACGCATGCGCAGGTTCTCTGCTGCTCATTCCAAACGAAACCACAAGCAACGTTGAAATTTCAACTTGACGAGACGAAATGGAGCGGGGCAGCTTAGCTGCTCTAGACCGGACTGACTAGAACTTGATAATCAGGACAGTGAGCCGCATCTGAATTTGATGAAGCTCAGGCTACGGATTCTTGTCGGCACAGAAGAGGAGCAAAGGCCGCCAAGCGGTTTGTCGCTGTTGAAGCAAGCAGAGCTCGCGCCCGCACTTTTGAGATTGGCCACCTGCACTCCTGCTTGACCACTTGTCGGAATGGATGTGGAACCACATGCGATACACACCGATGCAACACACAGCCGGGAACGTACAAGTAAGACCATTCCCCGTGCTTCAACTTCAAACCATCAGACACATTTTGCTCAACTCTGAGCGGCAGAGCCGTGTCTAAATGCAAGAACTCGACATCCCGAGGACAAGTTGTTCGGTCTTGGTTCGAGCCGCCAGACGATGAGACTGCCTGCCCATGCAGCTGCCAGGCAGAGCTTATGCTGTTCCTTCCAAACTCAACGGTTGGGATGGCAGTCCCCTGCACTGAAAACTGCCCACAGCCCAAACATTGACAGAAGCTTGACAGCCGTCGCATGGCTAGACAATTGGAAAGTCTGCCCCGCTTCAGCAAGCCAGCATCACAAGGCAAAGCTCGACACGGGTGGTTGTCAAAATTAGGATCCCTTTTGGGGCACCCTAAATATTCGGTGCCGTACTTTGTTAAGGGCCCAAAAAGGGGCCCTTATTTTGATAACCACACACGTATCCCTGCAGTTTTTCCAAGGTGGACGCAGTCTTTCAGAGTCCTGCTGGTCGCAGGTGGTCCTGATGTCAGAGCCTCAGAGCCGGGTCTGTGCGTTCAAGCTCCATTTGGGGTTTCCGAAAATGGGGGACCCTAATCTAGCAGGATCCTTGTTATATGTACCCCAAAATACGGTACCCCTAATTTTCGGAAACTCCCATTTCGCAAACAACATGAAGTTGATGAAGTCGGCGCTTTTCCCTCAAGGTCCGTCACGTCAGCCTACCCAAGCCTTCCTCTGGTAGTCCCATGAGACATCAAGGACACCTAAGGATGTGCCAGAAGCACTGTTGCGATTACCCAGTATACACCCTTGAAGTGAAGCCGAGGTTCGACGGACACGTGAAAGGAGTACAGTTCGATCGCTTCGGCGCCGTGTGGTTTCGCGGCGTTGTGCCCAGTCTTTGCACGGGAATGAAGGTAGCATCATAATCAGCGTGCTTCTGGATTCCATCCATCCAACCTTCGGCCAATGGAAGTCCACATGCTGTTTAGCAGCAATAATTGGTAAGAGAGAGAGAGAGAGAGAGAGAGAGAGAGAGAGAGAGAGAGAGAGAGAGAGAGAGGGGCAATAGCGCTATCAGAGAGAGAGAGAGAGAGAGAGAGAGAGAGCTTCCTACAAGCATTGTTTTGCGTTCCGACTCTAGGCAATACAGCTCCCGTTGGGGAATTTCTATACGGGCTGTTTTCTCCCTCCTGATAGAATCTAGTGAGTTCTATCACCGAACTTTGCACCCGAGGAGAACGGAGTCGGGGGTTGGGAGGGGGCAACCTCCCACACCAGTCGATACTTAATCTAAACAAATATCATGGTATAATGGGCCCAAAACCCTACTCTAATTATTAAGGCCCCTATGTTATAGCACCCGTATGGGTCCCTTATTGTAACCCTGATAGACCCCCTTTTTTTCGACAAGTTTGAGTTCTGTCAGATTCGAGGAGCTACTCCGGACGACCACTCCGGAGCCTTCTCCTTCGGGGATCGATTGGCGTGTGGAGCGGGATGTGACGGACTTTCAGAGCCTTGGTTTCGGGTTTATGGGGTTTATGCTGAAAAAGGGTCCGAGGCAGTCGCCGGTTCCCTTCTGCACCGTTTCTTGGCCTCTCCCGTTCGAGGAGTTCGGAGCGTGAGCTGTGCTGTGCTGAACACTTCTGTGCCTCTTAATTTGCACTGGATATCACGACTCAGGAGCCTTTTTCGCAGCGCTGGTGAGATGACTCTGACTCTGGGCGCCGCAGCAGTGCATGTTAACTTGATGTGATCGCTTGTGCTGCGACATGTCCGTCTCTGGCAAAACCTATCGATTGGAACTTGCAGCGATGCAAACTGTTGGCGTCGTCATACCGTACATGCGTCCCCCGTGTTTAATCTATATTGCTGCCACTGGGATTCCTTTTCGTCTTCTCGGCAGTAAAGCTTCAGTGACTGCAGTGTCGGGAGCTCCCAAACGGTTTTAAGCATCCCAGGATGATCCCGAACGTCGTGGATCCAACTTACACTGGTGTGCTGCTGGTCGCATCGATTCCTTTTGTAAGGTCTCTGCATCCCACTAAACTGCATATATGTGTCCTGTGCTTCAGTGAGAGAGAGAGAGAGATATAGAGAGAGAGAGAGAGAGAGAGACAGAGAGATTGGGCGACATTGACAGCCATTTGCCACCAGCCCTTCTGCCACAAGAGCCCACATATGTTTGCCGAGGGAACCCAGTGCCTTCATTCTTCTCTGCAAACCAAACAAAGAAGGGGGGGCGCCTAGGCGCCGGGACAAAGGGAAAGAGAGAGGCCAGCATTCTAGGGCGCGGGACCATGTTTCAAGAGAACCGGGGTCGGAGCAAGGTTGCACATCAACGTTTCGATCGCTTTCTATCAGCTGACAGCGACGGCGCCGGACGTTTGGACCGTGCTTCCCCTTCAGGAGCGGGCGAGCCGAAAATGCTGCGAAAATTCGTGCAGAGCTCCAGCTTGCATGGCGATGGCCGTGATGTTCTTGATAGACACCGCACCCGTCTCGGAGTTACATCAAAATGCGGGAGGTGAGCATTTTGACCTGCATGGCCGGCGTAGCATGTAATTACAGAGGACATCACGAACGCCTCCGACCCATTGAATCGGCTGGCGAACTCAGGCTTGGCTTTGCAGTGAGCTTTGTTTACAATGAATTTGGTACACTCTAGTGATGCCTATGCGGTATCACATGGTCATACTGCGTATGGCGTATACGACACTGCACCACATTGCCATTCAATTGTGGAGCTAGTTAGTTTTACATTTCCGTGAGCACTCCAAACTAAACATGACGGCCCCCGGCCCATTGTGCTCGGATTGGGTATTTCACCCTTTCCCAGGGACGCTTGGGCAAGCGAGCACGGTCACGCTTGCCACTTGGCTCCCGATGACAGTCAAGTCCCTGGAGTTATATATGTAAATAAAATGTGCACATACGTACATGCACAATATACGTCCGTCCATACATGCATACATACAGGTCGGAAGTATCAATTGCCCCGATAATCCCTGGTACCAGGCTGCAGATTATGCAGCCGTAATCTGCCTCTTCGGAGATATTTTCTCCCAAACCGGCTACTGTTTGGATTTTCTCAGTGGTCAGGGCGGTAGGACATGACTCAGATGCAGGGGGGTGATGTTGGTGAGCCTTGATTTGTGGGCTTGTCGCAGGGAGTGAGTGGCTTCGCTGCGATGCCTGTCCTCTCTGTGAGGATCCTGCCTCCTATGTCAGCCAGATCCGCTTACACGTGTTCGCTTCTGGTCATGGTTGCGAGGCCTTGGGAACGCGGGAACCCGAAAAGCAAAAGCGCTTTGAGACACAACCACTATCAGCAGTGCTTTGCGCATGTTGTAGGTGCACATACACAAACATCGCATGCCTGCCTACATACATGCATGCATACTGCATAATGCAGACGCACTGACACACATTGACACACTGAGATTCAAAGCACGAGTGCACACAAACACACTGTCTTTCTTTCTTGTAATTACTTACTTGCAGACTTGCTTTGTCTCTCTCCCCATCGCCCCCTGCTCTGACAAAGAGCACATGTTCCGCCGTGCATGCTTCTAGTTTCTCGGCTACAGAGAGTTCGAAAGGCAGTTAACAATCAAATTGTGGCCATCCCAAGCTCTCCTGGAGGGCACAGCCAGTCGCGATGGCCGTCGTGATACGCATGTGGTCGCAGCGACAGCAGTGGTAACAGTTGCAATAGTCTTCGTGATCGTAGTCCTTTGCCGCCCTTTGTTCTCGCCACGCCCTTCGAATGGAAGCTTACACCCCTGTAGACATGTCATCTTCGCTAAGTCCGCGGGATTCCATGACCACCTATGCCGGCCTATGCCCGCTCCATTAACAGGAGTTCTGGTATACCAACGTCCCCGGGACTGATGTGCCTTCTGGTACATGTGGCGGCGGTGCCTACCGTGAGTGCCTGGGCTGATGCAGACTAGAGCTAGGTCCTTGACCCATTTGAGTCTGAAATCCAGCCGACGAACCCCTCCCAGAACGTTGGCTCAGGCTTTTGGTATACATTGCACCCTGGAATGCCTTTGTGGGAGGGGGAAGTATCGCAGTTTGGCAGGGAGAGGGGATTTCCGGGCAGAGTCAAGAGCGGCATGGGCACATGTCAATTTCCAGAACTGCGCGTCCCACTTGCACCAGCACTCTTACAGCCTCGCTTCGCTAGTCACCGGCCCTTGCCGAATAGCTTGCGTGCTCTGCAGTCCCAAGCAGTGCTTCTGATAGTTGCAGCAAGGACGGAGTCCTAGCCGACGCAGTGCTGCCGTTCCCGGTGATTTACACGGGTGGTATCAATCCTCTTCTTTGGCGACCTTTGACAGGCTCGTCCTGCTTGTACTGTAGTAGCCTACATAATCATTACCAATATACTATTTGGGGGGTTCCTTGTTATAGTTATAGTATACTGGGCCCCAAAACCCTATTCTAATTATTAAGGCTCCTGATGTAGAGCCCTAGTAGAGATCCCCAAAAGGCTATATAGACCCCTTTAAAGCAAGGAACCCTTATTGGGGCTCCTATAGTACGCAGGTACAGGGCTTCTGGTCATGATGTGTGCCTTAAGTAAAACCTGAACCCACCCCTAGAGACTAGAGACTCTGCAGACCTTTGAAGTATGAGCCTAGAAACTTCTTTCAGGCATCCTGTCTTTCGACATTCCACCCTATGAGTTCGACCTCACTCCTTTTGCGAGCTGGCTCTTGGATGGGGCTGCGCACAACGTGACGGTTCAGGCCCCTCGAAGCTGTAGGTTTCCCCAATTAACCGACCGTTTTAGGGTTCCTTCTTATCACGTCTTTATATAAGTGCTTGGAGAGATATTCTTTGCGGGTTAAGGGAGGGATAGTAGATCCATGGGACTGCTTAACTGGAGTGTGAGCCCTAACTGCTGGCTCAGCCTTGGCGAGACTTCAGAGACCATGGGGAATTGACATGAAGATCACGGCGGCTAATAACTACCTACTACCGGACCAAACTTGCCGAAATCCGTGTGACATAGTGCCGCCCAAATATTATCTTACTATATATATATATATATGTATATAAATATATTTACATACATATACACATACCCTACGGCTACAGTGGCTACAGTTTTAAGCCGACTATAGACCCTATACGGCTACATGTCTAAGCCGACTCCGGAGTGCTTCTTCGGCTCGTGCATCTTAGGTTTGGGGCAACAACCCCCAGGGGACCTGGTTTATCGATCCCGTGCTCTTGCTACGCCATGCGGACGCCAACCAGTTTCTTGGTTTAGGGTTTAGGGATTCACTTCTCAGCAGAGGCTTTGCAAGCTGGATGCAAAAGGGTTTAGGGTTATCTCATTTGTTTGTCAGAAGCGTCGGTGAGGCTGTTTGCAACGACGCGACAGACGTCTTAACTGGAAGCTGGTCACTGCGCAGTGTGGAAGATTAATTTGACGCGCAGTGTCATCAGTGTCGAAGTCATAGAAGTACCAAACCCCTGAGCTTGCATACAAGTGTCCCTCCAAATCATATGAAGCAAGTACATTTTCAAGTGTTCCCGGAGCGCTCACCACAACCGTGCTGTAAACCCCACCATTTCCGAGAAGAGCAGTGGGGTGAGCCCAGGTCAATTTCAGGTGGCCGGATTCGGAAACTGCCAGATTCCGTGCCAAATGTGACGGAGCAGGTACACAAGAAGTCGAACACCTCCAGCACCTGGACCGTATTGTGCCTGATTGTACTATATATACGGCTGAAATGATTGCTACTACTATTTTTCGCGTTCATGATTACAGCTGTAGTAACATTTATGGTTCCCACATCAGAGTTTCTAGACTGGGTCGACTTCTTGGGCCCTTGCAGACTTCTGGCACGAGGCTCCGCCGGGGGATTCCATCAGTCGCTGAGGTATTCAGTGGATGCGAGGCAGCCACAGCTACGAGGCGGTTGGCATGGGAGCTTCAGTGTTTAGGGTAAAAGCCAGAAAGTTGGAATATGATTATCCTAAACCCTTCATGGTAAATTATAGGGTATCCTACCCTGAAACCATATTCCAACTTTCTGGAGTTCCCTGTAGGGTTTTGGGAGCTTCAGATGTGCGAGAGCTCCTGACCCTTTCGTACATGTGGGAGGACGCAAGTACGGAGTTTGGGCGGGGTGGGGAGTCTGGCCAAAGGCGGCAGCTCCGGCGTTGATGAACCGCTCTTTTGCCCGCTGTTTCTCATCATTTTAAGCTGTTTCTACATTGCTACATATGTACGGAGGTATATAAACCTAGATAGACGGATGGATAGAGAGATAGACAGACACGTGTATAGATTGTTTGATGGGTTGTTTTGAAAGAGTGTTAGATGTGAGATAGAGAGAGTGTGTGCGACTTTGGACACTCTCTATATATCCCATATTATCTACGATGTGTGGAACCGAATTAGCCTTGGAGAATCGAGCTATTATCGCCAAAGACTGCTCAAGCAGACGGTATCATGCCAAGTATGACATGACGAGATCCCTACCATTTCCAGCCTGCCGGACATTGAGAGAGATCTGAAGTTTTGTTCTGGCCGGTATGTACCGGTCAGCGTTGTAGGCCATTGCTGGCCATGGCTTACCCTGTCGCTGCCGATGTTGAGCCGCCACAGAGTGCCCTGGTGCTGCACGAGGATAGCAAGGATGACAGCTTCCAAGCCTCCAGTCGATCAATCGATCTTCTCATCTGGCACGCCCGTCATGATGTGGCCAAGGCGGTCACCCTATTCGGCCCGGGTGTTGTTGTGCTACCCCTGCTTGGTCGAGTCTCCGGCATAGAGGAGGAGGGATGCCTGGAGTATTCTTGCCACCCAAAACGGGTGGCCAAGGGAGGTGTCCTTGACCGCATTGACATGGAGATGAAGTACGGTGCATGGGACCCAAAGCGCCTGATAGAGGAGCTCACTGGCAGAAAGAAAGGCTTGGAGAAGCGCCTGCAGCGAATGAGCAACGAGGCCCTGCAGGAAGAAGTGCATGCCATGCAAGACTGGCGCGAGAAGGCGAGTGGGCGTCTAAAGACCCTGGAGCGCCGCGCAGCGTGGTCCTTCCTGGGCGTGGCTGGAGAAGGGAAGGCGAGCCAGGAAGAGATCAAAAAAGCCTTCAAGAAACGTGCTTTGGAGCTTCACCCAGATAAAGGCGGTGATGCCGAGCGGTTCCGACTACTGCAGGAAATGCGCGATCTCTTGGTCGAGCCCAAGCGATACGAGCTGGAGGGCAAGAAGGAGAAATCCGAGGCTGGAAAAAAAGACAAGCAGCCGTCGGAAAGCAAAGGGAAGGAAAAGGAGGGGGAGGACGATGAGGAGGACTCGGAGTTCTCTGACGACAGCTGGGATGCTGACGAGGAGTTTCGGAAGATGTTTCCGAAACGTAAGAAGCGTCCCCGACGCTCAGAAGAGGAAGATGCTGAGCCCGAGAACTTGCAGAATCAGGACTTCCATCGGGGCAAGTTTGAGGCTGCAAGACGGAAGCTCCATCGGCAGTTGGCAGACATGTGGAGCCGCGCCAGTCAGTTGTCGGAAGAGATTGCCAGAAGCCAGACAGCAAGCTCGGGGTCTGACGCTGTGCGTCAACTTAGATCCTTTGTGGAGCTCTTCAACAAGAAGGAGGTGAGCAAGCTCCAAGAGAATGATCCCAAAAAAGCGCATCGCATCTTCCGTCGATTCCTTGAACAAGGTTCAGAGGTCCTGTGCGCAGCAGGGGCTGTGGATTCGGCCACGACGATGTCTGTCGTGGCCATGCAGGTCAACTACCCTCTGCTACAAGTCGCACCGTCAGGGGATCTTCAAGACCAGTGTGCGGCGCTCTTGCAGGCCATTCAGGACCTTCCCACAGCACTCGGGCAGCGTCTGGACTCTGTCCAGGCAGCCCTGCTGGAAGACAATTTTGAGGAGCCATTCTTCATACGGTTGCTTGTGCCTGACAAAGATGAGGCCCAAGAGGCCCAAGCCGGCGTATGTGAAGTTGAGCTGCAGCTGCCTCCAGGTTCCACGCTTGGTGATTTGCGGGCCGCAGCTTTGCACATGTGCAGTGGATACGGCTTTGGCAGCGCTTTGCCTCGCTTGTTTTGCAAGGGCATCTTCCTTGCCGGCTCCAACTCTACGAGCTTGGCTTCTTTGGATTTGGACTCCGGGGTGCCGCTCCAGTGTTTGCCAAGCAACTTGGCCTTGACAAGGGCAAGAGCCAAAGGCGGTTCAGAAGCCATCGTGAAGACAAGAGCGACAGAATCCAAGACGTCTTCCGACCGCAGGGTGGTTGCCGACCAGGTGCACAGTCCAGCGATCCAAGCTGATCCAAAAGGGTCAGAAGAAAACAAGGAGAATGAGGAGGACGCGTGGTTTGATGATTTCTTTGGCGCAAAAGCCTCGGACAAGGTGACTCAGGAACCTCAGGTGGAAGAGCCACAGTCACGCCCGCCCGCTGAACAGAAAGCTCCAGCAGACTCGGCACGGCGTGCTACACAGGAACGAGGAAAGCAAGCCATGGCAGATCGACTCAAAGCCCAAAAGGAGGCGAAAAACAAGCAGAAGGCACAGGCAGAATCAGAGCGCAGGAAGCCGGCGCAAGCTGACAAAGGCATCCGACAGCCGGCTGAAGCGCCATGCAGACCGGAGTGCAGTCAGGCTCTTGTGCCCTCGAGGGAGCCGGACCTTACACAAGATGCGCTGCAGAAGGTCAACTTGTCTTGGGACGAGTCTTGGCAACATCCGTGTGCCGGCGCTAGACGGAGTGATGGTAAGGCCATTTTCTGCGGTCCCTGCGACAGCTGGATCACTCTTGGGAGTCCCTTCGACCATCGTGATTTTGAAATTCACTGCGAAAAAGTCGGTCACTACGGATGGATTGACTGATGCCCTGAGATGTCGCCTCTGTCATGCCCTGCTCGGCTACGGATTTGCGCGATCTCTATCGTGCTGGTTAGCGACAGCACAGGCTCACGCCTGCTGCACACCTCAGCGCGGCATGATGAACGGGACCATGCCTGTACAGAGCCCGTATGGAGCCCGACATTAGCTTGCGAAGAAATCAGTACCGTCGATTCGCCCTGATTGAACACTGAGTTGAGGTAACCGGATCGAGTTAAACTTCCATGCCTCCCAGATGCTGTTGACTTGCGACGGTCGAGGCCATGGAAGCTCATAGGTCTCGATTTTGCTGCAGGTCCAATCACAGCTTTTGCTCCGAAGTGGCCAGGAGATCGCCTGCGTGGCAGCTTTGCTGCATTCAGGATTATGGTGGTTACAAGGTGTTGTCAACGAGATATAACTATAATTATATATATATATATACATATATATATATATATATATATATATATATATTATATATATATATATATATATATATATATATATTGTAATTATATAAGTTAGTATACATGTATGCACGTATGTGTGTGTGTGTTGTACCACAAGCCAGTCATCACAGCGCTCACATAGGTAAGGTTGATCGCTGCCCCTCCATGTTTAAAGCCAGAGCACCTGAACACAATGTGCCCCTAGCCTTTGACGGATATCCAAAGGTGTCGGAAAGGAAGCCAGCAGAGCCCGACAGGGCCAGCATAAAGAGCAAAATCGCAATCAGCCATGAAACTGGGAGCCATCGAACTCCACCCGCAGACAGGTGTCCGGTGAGCTTGCTGCAGAGAGCACCAACACGGCCCTGTCTGCCACGACACAGGTTACTCGGGGGCGGCGACTCGGAAGACGACTTCCTGGGTGTGCAAGGTTTCGGGGACATTCCTGATAGGGTAGACAAGTACATACGACGTACGAGGTATGGTTTGTTGTGCCCGACCCGCAGGTTCAGACGAATTTCGTGCCCCCCCCAAGTCGTGCTTAACCACGTCCAGATGGCAACCTCCTTGCAAAGACATTGCTATGATTGAACCTGCTCATGCTGAGGTATGCTGAGGTGCATAATGATGGGCATGACGGTTAAGCATACCAATGTCGAACGTCCATGCTGCATCGTGGCGAAGCTTGTGTTGCGACTGGGCCAGTGGGATGCCCGCCTTGCGAGCAGAGGTTCACCTCAAATCGGCGCCAGACCTGCGGATCTTCGAAATCTTCAAGACTTGCAGACTTTCGTTTAAATGTCGTGGATGTCGCCTTTGAGGACGATGGGCTGCACAAGTCCTCGTTTGAGCTCCGGAAGACGAGAGCGGATTGGGAGCCGACGCGCAAATAGTTGTCCTTGTTATTGCGAGCGGCAGTTCAGAGGGTTGCAGGCTTCGTGTGGACTAATTTGCCTTGAGACCCTACGGATGACATTCTTGAGACCCAGACAAGACATGCATACAATTGTGTGTGTGGGGCAGTCAAGGTCTTGTCACTCTGTTCATGCACGGAGGATCTGTCAGGTCAGCTAATATAGAGCATAGGACCCCCCCCCCCCCAACGTGCCAGGACAACAAGAGTTTGTTTCTGAACGCGCCCCTCGGCCTTCAGAAATCGAATGTTTTTCACTTTTCCAAAGATGGGTTCCACTTAGCAGCTATAGAACCGGGTCGCCCAAGTTCCCATGAGCAAGTCAAGAGGGTGCACGCTCGCTTCATCATGCCTGCCTACTCCAAGCAGGTCAATCAACGTGTCGCGTGCCTTGACTGCGCGATTCGAAGACGCCACGGGCGTGCTGGGTGTCATCGCACTGAACAACAGCATCTCCAGTGCCGCTGTCTACAACAGGCCGCATATGCATGGGACCCTCTTGGAGCAGCAACAACTTCAAATGTTCGCATGGCAATAAGTCTCAGATGTTCGCATATTTTCGGAACAGGTTGGTACTTGATCCAAGCCTTGAGCATGTATTGAAGTGGCATTTTGCAACAAGATGCTGATGTCGTCGGCTCCAAGACGCAAGCTTTCTGTCGTGTTGGCATAAGGAAAGGCTAGATGCCAAAGTTCCGCCCCTGTTTCTCGAACCTGTGCGACCACGTAAAACCAGCAATCTCTAAGCTTCCTTGCGCGCCGCCATCATGGCCAGGTCAAGCGTCAACCACAGCCAGGTGAATGTGGAGTCAGCAAACTCCACGGAGTAGCTTGGATGAAGACTTTGCGCCCAGCAAAGAAGCCGCCTGAAGCCTGAAACAAGGACAGCACAGATACTCATGGATGATACTCATACCTAGACCCCCAAAAGTAGGTAAAATCATGGCCCAAACCCTATAAAAGGCTATTATTCTACATACTTTTGAGGTCCAGGTATGCCCATCTCCGTGTATCCAATGCCCAGGCCTTTTGGACGATCAGTATCGAAGTCCTGCCCTAAATACCCAGAGACTCCAATATCCCCTAATTAAGGAATATATACCTTAAATCATATTAAGGATCCTACTATAATTTAAGGTATATTCCTTAATTAAGGGATATTGGAGTCTCTGGGTAGGTAAGATGAGCTTGTCATCCGAACACGCTTTATACAGTGCATGGTCGAGACTAGAGGAGCGTGCCTGAGTTTACAAGCTTATCCTGTTGCCCATGAAACACATCGGCGAGTTGTGACGACAAGGGCATATATCAAGTTCCAATTAACATGCATGCGTGTATTTATATGTACAGACATGTGTGTGCATACACCACTCACAGGTACAATTCTAGCCTAAATCTGTATCGGTACCTATGCCTAAGCATGTCTACGTGTGTTTATGTATATATATATATATATATGTACATACCTGTGTGTGTGCGCACGCCACTCGTAGGTGTCTATGTATATATATATATATATATATATATATACACACACACACACGTATGTACCTACGTATAAACATGTGTATGTATACATATGTTTATGTATGCACTTATGCATATACATTTTGACGTAATTAAAGGGTATATATATATACTCATATGTATATGCAAATACATAAACACATACGTGTGTATATATGTATATATCATCTCTCTTTCTCTCTTTCTCTCTTTCTTCCCTCGCGAAGAGTGCTACAAGTGAAAGTTTTCTCCAGAATACATACAAGGCTGCGCAATGAGGCGTGCAGGACATGCGGCTCATTGCTCTGGAGTATCCTTGTTGAGGTCGTTGGCATTTGGCAGAAAGAGTTTGGCCCTGGCTATACGGGCAAGACTTAGTTTGCTTTCGGGCTTCTACGGTTACGTGTAAAGGAGCGAGCGATCGTCCTGTGCAGTTGAGCGTCCGTGCTGCACCCAATTAGTGGCTGATACGGGTGGCCCATTCTTTGTATGTGCTCGGCTGTCACCATTCCTCGGCTATGGTCGAAACAGGTTCGTACCCCCCTTGTACCCATCTGGTCGAAGTGCGAGCATGGTTTGCCCCACTGCAAGACTCGAGGCACTACTTGATCTCGACAGAGACGGGGGGTGCTGATGGCGGAACAGGCTGCTACGAGAAGCATTTGACTGCAAGCAGAGGCCTGAAGCTATGTGCAGCTATCATTTAATTTATTCTTCATGACTCGATCGTTTTGGTGTTCGGCGATGTTCGTTGTGTCAAATGTGCTGCATGTAAAGATTATGCTGCGTGCACTGCATGTGAAGCATGCTTTGATAGCAGTCGCTGGTGCGAACAAGCAACCTCTTTAGCTGCCTTGATGTACCATGGGATTTCGTCATACGCTCACTCACACGCGGGTGGGTTCAAGCGCCCGTTGCCTTGACCAGACCTCCTGATGGCAGCACGAGAGAGGGAGAGAGAGGGCGCGAGGAGACGAAATGGGTACTGTGAAGGTTTTCTGAGAGTTAATTACCTTGTGGCAGGTTACATTTCTTCTGCTTTCGAACGCAACACGTGCGAATGGCCCTTCGGTGTCTACGTTTGTGGATCCAGTTTCTGCAGCTTGGAAAGCAAGGTATAGGAGGCGTCCGCAATAGGCTCTCAGCTTGCGATCGTAAATGCGCAGACGAAGACACCGTCTAGAGCTGCGCACCCCAGTGCTTGGCTTGTTTGTGCTGAGCAAGGCTACGGCCAGATACTGCGGACTGCGAACACTCACGAAACTCTTCGCCTGTTTGTCCGCGTGTGTTGCAGCGCCCGCCGGGGAGTGGCGCTGGCGCATCAAATGCTGATACATTGTGTCACTGGTCTGGGCTTGTCGAATGCGTCCGACTTCAATTTATGACATGACCTCTCTGTGAGGGAGGGGGCGTGGGGGGTGGGTGGCACACAGTCGAGGGCTGCCTGCTGGGCAAACCCAGTGCTCCGTCATCCAACCGTTCATGCATCCATCCAGCCGCTGGTCCTGGTTCATTCGTTACGTAATTCATTTATCAGTTCCTGCCTTGCTTCCTTCGGTATAGTTTATTCAATATGTGTCTTTGCTTCTTCCTTTCATATCCATCCATTTCCACGCCATCGTCTGTTCGTTGGCGGAGCATTCAATCAACCATTCAACCATCAGTCAATCAGTCAATCAACCAACGAACCAACCAACCAATCACTCATACATTCATTCATTTATTCATTCGTTCACGCATTTGTGATTTTGTTGATTCCTTCGTTCCTTCACTCAGTCAGACAATCGTGCAGTCGTTCGAACAAAGTTGCTTTGCAACAACTTGTCCTCTGCTGTTTGTTTTGATACTGAAGTTGCCCTTGCAGACGCGGATAACAGGTTGATTTCGAATTGCAACATCCTTGAATGTTTGCTCGAGTCTGGGCGCTTTGTCTATTTTTTGGCAGGCCTCGTTTTGTACACACCCATTAACGTTTTCATGCTTTGGTGGCTTCTAGAAACAAGCACTTTACTACATGGGGCATGGATCGAAGGGCAGAGACGAATTATCAAGTTGATCCGATAATGCTGGACCGTGTAGATGTGATCCTCCATGCCGGTAGCCTTAGCAAAAGTGGACCCGTTCCGCCTGGAGCCTTGCCTGCCTCATGCGAGTGTATTTATTTAGGGTCCTACACCAGGGTCCCCTATTTTCGGAAACTCCCATATAACCCCCAAGCCGTGGAAGTTCACTGCTACCCTAAGGCTCCAAAGTAGTTCCTTTTTGGGGTTCATATATAGAATCCTATAAGGTAATCCCAAAAAGGAACTACTATGGAGCCTCTGGGTACACCCTAAATCCCTAAAACCCTTGAGCTGAGGTGGGCACGCCCAGGCCTCAGGTCTGCCCCTGGGCCCAGGGCTGCCTACAGTCATTGAGAAGCCGACACCCAGCCGCAGCAGGGGAGGCTTTGGGCTTTTACGGTCGAGCGCAGGTTTGAGGACTTTTAGGGTTTACGATTGGGTGCACAGAGCTGAAGAGCATCTGCACTGCAGACCCTCCTCAGAACAAAGTTGGGTTCGCAGATGTTTACAGCCGATTCCAGGACATCGAAGCTCCAGAGCGATGCATGGCCCCTGCTGGCGACCCTGCGTCGACCCAGCCGCTGGAGTTCCGGGGCGTAGCTGGGCCTGGCCTTGTAAGCTTTCAGAGTTTTGGTTTGGGCCTTAGGCAGGAAGTTTACGGTCAAAAGGGGTGAACTGCGCCTTGTGGTTGTTTCAGATGAGAATCTTGCATGTTCTTGACGAAGATGATGCTGTAGAGTCAGCATAGATCTGGAGGTTTTGAGGTACATTATCGGTTGTGTCAGTGATGCCGTAGATTCCGACATTTGAGGGCCATGTGATTGCATCCGCACGCCATGCAAGTCCTGCAGCAGGCACGAGCAGTTTCTCATTCGTACTTTAGGGGCCTTATAATGACTACACACTACTATACTTCAGGGGCTCCTTGCCATAATTATAGTATCATGGGCACCAAAATCCTCTTCAAGGCTCCTGTATTACAGTACCCTTATAGAGGTACTTATATAAATCCCTTATAGTAATCCTTTTGAAAAGACCCTTTAAAGGAGCCCTATTCCAATTATTTCAGCCCGGAAGCTTCAACTCCAAAGGCCTGCTGGCGTTCAGCAGCCGACGGCACGGACTCAGAGCTGGCAGCCGGAAGCCCTGTACTCCTGAGCACTAGCGGCATGTCTTCGTCTCTCCTATCTCCATCTCTCCCGCTCGCTCTCTCTCTGTATCTCTCTGTTTCTCTTAGATGGAAGCCTGACTGTCTCCGAAAGATGTTCCTCAGGATCTACATATTGCTATGATCTACCACAAAAGGCTCCTACATCAGTGGATGCAGATGGAGAGTCTCCCCATCTGAGCTATTCCGCTGGAGCAGCGAGGAGAAATGTCGACGGAAAAGAAGCCCGGGCTCTGCGACGAGGCCAATTTAAGGCCTTGGAACACAAGTGCCAACGGCAGCAACACCGGCAACGACAGCTAAACAGCGGAGGAGCTTCTCCTGTCCTAATCCTTCTGTCACACCAAACCCCGCTTAACAGAACTTAAGCTCGGTCTTTGCGGAAAAAGAGTCGATGTTCTAGTTCGGGGCTTCGGGTTCAGGCTGCACTGCCCCTCTCTGTTTTCGGCTCTGGCTTCCGAATTCCGAGCCTTCCGCAACTCTTACGCCCAAAGCGCGCCTCGCCTGCAGGGGGGGGGGGGGCGCGCTGGGTTAAGGTTTCAGACTTCTGCGGGGTCTAGTACAATACAATATCACGACGCACATGTACATTGTTTATTTGGTGTTTTGTTCACTTATTTGGTATTTTTACATACATGCAGAACATAACATAACATGACATATGCAGATATAAGAAGTATGTATGTGTATCTATATCTAATATATATATATATATATATATATATATATATATACATACCTACTACACACACTCACACCTGGTTTTCGCGACGTCTTTCTAAGATTGAAACATTGGTAGAAAGTGCAGCTATGACCTCTGTGACACTACGACTCAGTAGTTTTATGGCTGCCTTCGACGTATTGGAGGCACGTCTATCGGCTGAGGTTCATATCCCCGCGCCGCACCATGCGGACCTTATCCGGGCTGGTGCTGCTGGGGTCCACTCGTTGGGCGCTGACGCAGGCCTTAGCTTCGTGCATCCCGGAAATAGGGGCTTATCTTCCTCATTGCATCTAGTTCTTATGCTCACGTCTCGTGTGCAACCAGAAGGCCGATGTGTTTGCAAACTAGTTCATGAGATCGCCTGTGTTTCGAGGTTCAAGCTCTTGCTGTCGTCAGTACCTCACTGGAAGCCCGAATTCAGGTCATGCTTGACTGGGCTGTTTTCGCACCGATGTCTGACCTCATGTCTTCCAGAATCTTTACCACGACTCCACAAGCCTGAGCTTTGCTTTAGCTAAACCATGCAGAGTGACGTTCGCCCGCTATGCTGGTGAGGAGCTATCTCAGGAGCTTTGCTTCGATGGCCTGTGCCATTCTGTGATGGAAGCATGGCTGATTCGAGGGTTGCAAAGGGTGGCATCTAGTGTGTACTTTGTTTCCGGGCGTGTTCTTTGAGCTTTGTGGTTGGAGGGCACGCGGCTCGGCCTCAGTACGGGTTCAAAAGGAAGGAGGTTTGCACATCCGGCTTTGCAGATGCTAGCCAAATTGCTTTATGCAGGCCTGACATATGTCATCCAGCGGTTGGGGGTGGTGCTTTCCGTCACAGCAAGACGAACTCTTCTATGTAGAGCCATCAGATATCCTTTCAGTGTTTCATGGTGTTAGTGCATTTGGTGCTCCTGCCCGAACCTGCCCGAGACTCCAGTCGCAACCAGCAGGCGCAACTGGCAACGGAACGACATGACTACAGCTGAATCTCCCCAAATCCATTCCGCAGTCCACGTGCGAAAGTTGCAAAGCACCGGGCCAGCTTAGGAAACGGAAGCCGAAGACATGCGCAGCTCGCCTGGAGCAGGAGATGAGGGCTCCGTCTGTGAGTTGGGCCGAGAGTCTGGAAGAGCTGAGAACCACTCCTTGGAATCAACAGACGACGACAGCGAATACTTGAACGACGACGACGGTTTCGACTGCGAGGAGGACGACGACGGCGACTCTAATTACCACGAATGGCACTGGCTAGGACTACGACCACGGGCCCGTGGTGAAAATGGCTACTTCATGTTACTTCTATACGGCTCTGGCGCGTGGCAACAGCAACAGTAACAGTACACGATAGTAGCAGGCAGCAGTCCACATGGTTGCAATTAACTCGGCAAGGGGGAAATCGGAAACGAGCCTGCACCATCGAGCCATATGGCCGTATGCAAGGGAGTGTTGTCATTTGTAGAACTACTTGTCACCATCAGAACAACGTTGCAAAGGTAGCATCTGGCAGTCTTCAAAACCGTGGTAGCGGTGACTGGTGCGGCGACAGGTGCAATTGTCATGATGCCCTCAAGGGAAAGTGCAGATTTATGGTGTTGGTTGTGTTTTAACGGGGCCACTAGGAGGGGCGCCGCCGCAGCATTGCCAAAGTGCAGGCGCTGGGGATTGCTGGGGCCACAGGTCCGAAAACACAACATGAATTGACAAAAAATGCTTTTGTCTGTTGCTCTGGCAAGGCTGCTGAAGTATCATAATAAAGCTCCACAAGCACGCACGCGTGCGCACACACACGCAGACACAAATGCAGTCAGATTGCACAGGCTTGCCACAGAATCTTCCGCGGATTGATTCGCCGTCATACACATTTGTGTGTCTCAGGCTTGGGTTGACGAGAGTACCGGAATTTCGGGTGATCACTCGGACTCTTCCGCCTCTGGTGCCTTTCGGAAACTTCCAAGGAGTGCATTCGTAGGTCCTGAACTGACAGGAGTTTTAGGGGCTCCCCGCAACAAGCCTGGGTGTATCTTGCCTGTTCGGGACTTAAGTGATTATGGCTCTCGAGCTCCGGGCTCCTAAACCCACAAAGCCCGTCCCTGAACTTCACATGAAGCGTAAGCACTTCAACTTCATGGAAAACCGAAAGACCCCGAAAAATCCGTCGATCCGAGGCCTAGAACTGCTCCAGCATCGCGTGTCCAACTTCCACGGCGGCTGGCTGCAACTTTTTTTAGGACACTTTAGTTTATGTAGTCTACCCGGCTCGCTTAGGTTGTTCAATTACTTCTTCTTTCTACGGCTACATTGCTAATTTCCAACACGTTCTGAGCCTGCCTATTTTAAATGCTGAAGGCTTTGAAAAAGAATATGTACCAAGTAAATCTAAGTACGGTTGTATTTATCGGGAGAGGATTTTAGGGTTCGAGTGTTTGTTGCGGCTTCCTGACTGGTCTTTTGGGTGGGGGCGGGTCCAACACCACAGTGAGCGCAGTCTGGCATGATTGACTCATATCGTGCTGAAGCCATGCCGGCACATGGAGTGCCTGCTTATGGCGACAACGGCACTATTGAGCCAGTGTATCCGTTTGCGCACGGTGCAAGATAAAAGCCGTACAATCACCAGGAGGTATGCCACACCGACTTACTGGTACTACTGAGAACAAAAAGTATGGCAACAGCATATTGAAAGGCACGTGTGGCAGATGTGTTGTCATCATATTCTGTCTCTGGGAGAACCGACGAAGCAGTCCTTCGCCACAGCAACCTCGTAGTAACGAACTTTATGTTACCTCAGAGCCCTCACGGTAACTTGAGGTCCCCGGCGGAACGCGAGCCTTTCCTCGACCTCGGCGGGAACTCCCGGCACCGTCGCAGCAACGTGGACGCAGAAGATGGATGTTGAAAGTGTCGGCAGGAGCTTTATGTATCCTAAACCCTACAAACTGGGCTGTGTCCGAGTTGCGAGAGCGTAAACCCTTAAAGCCTCGCAACTCGGAAAAACCCCTAAACCCCTCAACCCCAAATCCTAAACCGTAATGCTGCCCTCGGCCCTGGCATGACATAAAAGGCTGCTAGAGCGCCTCGGAACATCTCGAAACTCTATTTCGCCTTCTCTCAAGAAAACCTTTCCCGACCTTAGGCCTTACCGACACCTAAATGGGAGTTCCCGAAAATTAGGGGTACCTTATTTTGGGATCCTTATAATAAGGATCCCAGGGTACTATATTAGGGTCCCCCTTATTTTCCGAAACTCCCAAATTCCTAGATCACACTTGAGATCGTGTCGGCCCTTGCACGATGATCCAATGCCCCTCCCTTGCCAAGGAGGTTTACACCTTCGGCGCACCGGCGGTCTCCCGCCCAGCAATGCCCGACAAGACACAAGAGGACGGCAGCCTTTGCGTGCTTCAGGCTCTTAAACACTACGCTGTTCACTTTAGGAAGTGCCGTAGAAGGTTAGTTTCCGCCAGCTTGTCTGAGACAAGAACATAGCCTTGACCTGGGAGAGTTGTGGGGTCATTCGTTGCCACTCAGGGCGATTGGCGTTCACGGAGTTTCCGCAGACCATACGGCCTAAGAGTGCAGACGAAAGGTACGTGACCTTCCATGCATCTGCAGGACACGTCCTTCAACAAAGTGGGCTCTGGATTCACATCAGGGGGGCCGAGCGGCCATATACTATACACTGTAACTGAGCTCTCTACACCCTAAACATGGGCTTAGAACCCTGTTATCCAAAATCGTAGACTGTTCCAGTCATAGACTCTTCGGCCCAAAACGGCAAAATGAACACTTGCAAGTCTCCTAAACCCTCCGAAACCTTACACTCTGCACCCTACATGGTAGGTAGGAGGGAAAAAGACCCTGCACCCTATATATATATATATATATATATATATATATATATATATATATATATATATATATATATATATATATATATATATATATATACATACATATATATATATGTATATATATATATATACATACATATATACCCTTAACCCCAAACGCCTCTGGCGCTTCGTCGGAGGACCAATGTTTCCGCGGCCTGCGAACCTTTACGGCCACTCAGCTGATCCGGCGTGCTCGACCAATACTGCAAATTGGTAGAGCTTGTTCCGTACGGTGGTTATGGCTTGACAATGCATCTAGTGAGACTTGTGAAGATAAGAGCCATCGGGGAGACACACGTGCATACACTGTGCATAGAATGAAGGATGTCGGCATTCAGGCATCGAAGATACTGCGGTTCTTTCGCTTTCCGTGAAATGCTTCTTTGCTTTACCTGGCATGGTTTCACGAAGCGCATTCGCATGGGGGTTTAGGGCGGATGCGAACCATCATGTTGGCATTTTACGGGTCTGTCGCAAGTAAGGCAGGAGTCTGTTTCCCCAAATTCAAAAACTTCGCAGCACTTGAGCCGCTTGGCCGACACTAACAACCCCAACGAACTTTTCAGCCCATTCGCTTCGGAAGCGTTTCCTTGAGGAGAACAAGCTTCCTGGGGGTGGTCGGCAAGTCGATGCGGCGTCCATCTTTGATGCTGCTGGCCTGAAGCCTTTAAGGCTTTGCAGGCTTTCAAGGACATTTGGGATGACGGCTTTCGGGGTTTCGGCTTGAAGGTGGGTCTCGGCACATGATTCAGGCGCGTGGCTTGGTTCTTCTTCTTCTTCTATCAGAGGTGGATCGCTGAGGGAATGCCCAATTATCCAACTGATCATCAGTTAAGTGTAAGAGCTCATCAAATTGTATAAGTTGCAGACCCTAACAAGAAGTTATATCATGCGTTCCGTTATATTCGAGTCCTGCTGAGCTTAATGGCTGTCAGCTGCCAAACTTACTGACTTGTCGTGCATGGCGTCCTTTGAGACTTGTAAACAACACGAGCACTGTGCCCTCCCCGCATCAATCGGTGCTGAGCGCGTCTTGCGCGCTTGCTCTTCCGAGCCCATCGTGACTGGGATGGACAGCTGAGGCCTATGCACATCCGATCATCCCCACCCTTGCTTTGGACTGGGGGCAGGCCTCGGGCCAGCTTCCTCTCTGAACCTGTGATATCATGTCTGTCTGTTTGTCTGTGTTGATGGGCGCCCATGCATGTACTTGCAGACCGAAATGCGTAGAAAGGACTCCTACTACGTCCCTTGCCCGGGAGATGTCACCTGGCCGAAAGGCCGGGCGAAGGAACTCCATTGATATTGCTATGCTAATTATGACTCACTTATAGTGATCATTGTTGTGATTATTGTTTAGTATGGTCATTTTTGGTCTTAGTAATGTTGTCTCTGTCGTTTTTGCTTGCGGGAGTGTGCTTCTCGGAGTCTGGCAGCACTTGATATAGAGGAAACGAAAGAGGTGTGAAGCTTCGGTTCAGCTTCAGGGGGTTTCGCACAACCTCAAGAAGTTGTTCAAGATTTCCACTCCTTTCAAACAGGCTTGCGTAGTGATGTAATTTCTACTTTGCTGGACTGCTTATGGCATCTTGAGAGATCTGCAAAGCGTCGCGGATGTCTCGCCAAGAAGTCTTGACATGCATCCAGCCAGCCAAGTCATGCTGACCCCTCCTGTTCCGAAGCATCACCATTCAAAACGAAAGACAATACTTTGGTATAACTTGATAATATTTGAGAAAATTTGATATATTTTGATATAATTTGATATAACTTTAGATATAACTTGATACAAGTTGATATAATTTGCTTATTTGCTTCGGTTGTTCCCTGCCGGCCGGCGCTCTTTCGCAGGCGGTGCTTCTGATTGGGGCCTCCACTCAGAGACGCACTACGCGCCAAGGCTCAAGGAGCGCCTGCTCTCCTCAACGCCTCAGTAGATAGGGTATGATAGGGTCCCCTTTTTGGTACCCTAAATAATAGGTGACCCAAAAAGGGACCCTGATTTCGCCCAAAGGTGCGTCCTAAACCCCTAGACCCCCAAAAGTAGGTAAAATAATGGCCCAAAACCTATAGAAGGCTATTATTCTACATACTTTTGGGGTCCAGGTACACCCTTACACCCCTAAACGCTATCGTTGGTTTGGGTTGCACTGGACGTGAAGATTGGGTTCGGGTTTCTTTGATCGGGCATCTCCTGGCGAGCACTCTGTAGGCCCCTGTAAAGGACCCCTTAAAGGAACCCCCGTTCTACCTGTACCTATAGTCTCCATTGTAGTTCTGTTTTGCTTAACCAACTTTCTATGGTTAGGATCCTAGAATATAGTTCTTGGTTAACCAAGAAAAGACACTACCATGGAGACTTTAGGTAATGATGAAGGCCCAGTAAGTCTGGAGGCGTGGAGACTAAGGCTCCCAAAAAAGCACATCAGCAAAAATCGGGACAGGGACATCCCATATAAACCCCCTTCTAATGAAGCCCAATAAGGTAGGGATATCCCTATGAAATGCTTATGCTTACGTGCTTTCTGGGGTCCCTATAAACCCTAAGTCATGACTGGCCCTTTAGCATGTCTCACATCGTCAGACTCCGAACCATATGCCTCGCCTGGTTTTGTCCGAGTGTGAGCGCCGAAACCCTACCTGGCCAGGCTCCGAGTGTGAGTGTCAAAACCCCTAAACCCCAAAGCCTTGAACTGGCACAAGTGAGAATCGTTGCAAAACTCTTTTCACACCGACTCCGCACCTAAGAACCTCGCCTGGCTGTGTCCGAGTTGTGAGAGCGTAAAGCCTTGAAAGCACCCATTCTACTCCGAAGCAGCATTTGAGACGCCAGGAAGTCACCATCGAGGGGAAGGCGATGGCGGCTGAGGAGCCCTTTGCCATGGCCAACAAGATGGTACGGGCCCCGTTTTTTTAGGGGTTTGGGGTTTTAGGATTTAGGGCTTTAGGGGTTTAGGGGTTTGTGGTTTTAGGGTTTTAGGGTTTAGGGTTTTAGGGTTTTTTGGGATTTAGGGTTTTAGGGTTTTAGGATTTGGGGGTTTAGGGGTTTAGGGTTTTATGGGTTTGGGGTTTAGGGTCTCGCCTTGTTCGGAGAACAGGTGCGACACATCCAAGCTGGATTCACAAGCCTGTACGGGTTGGGGTTTTAGGGTTTAGGAGTTTAGGGCTTAGGGTTCAGGTCCAACAAAATGGTGCGCCCCCCCTTGTTTCGAGGAGCCCAAAGAAACACTGAAGAGTACATTAACATCTTCAACGGCGCATATGTATATAATTCAATTACATTATACATGTGTATACATAATATATATATATATATATATATATATATATATATATATGTGGTATAGACATATTTCTGGGGTTCGAGCAGCTGGGAACTGAGGTCACTCTGGCGTACAAGAGTTACGACAGTGTGGCAAACACCAAGAAGGAGCTGTCTCTTTTCTTCTTCCCAGCTGGCTGCAGCATATTCAATTGAAGTACATCGACATGACACTTTCAGAGCACAGGTTCCAGTGGAGTTATTGGCTTGCAAGGTTGCGGCTGCTTGGATGCAGGTTTTCATGTCGAGCCAGGTCAGAAGGAGTCCTCTTGGTGAGTTCTGGAGCATCCGTCTTCGAGTTGTAGCCGAAACACATCGGCTCAAGGCTGTCTTGAAGCTTACGCAAGAAAAGTGGTGCGTAGCCATCGCAGCCATGGGGACCTGCCACGCGCGTGTGCAGCAGGCTGGGCTGCAACAGCTGTGCTATGTGCCTATGCAGGGTTTTGTCGGTCCCCACAGCCAGTGCAACAGACGGAGGCCCCTCTGACCTGTTATTGTTGAACGTAGCTCTCCAGTCTCTTTGGGCCAAAATTTGCAATGTGATATTGTGTTGAGTTAAGCATGAATCAGACGTGCTGTTTGTTGTTCCTTCCACCGAGATGCCATATGACCCTGCCCTCGACAAGCCCATCATTGCCGCTCGGCTGAGAAATCATACAGGGGGCGAGTAATTAGTGGATTCAGCAATGTATTTGATGCTGTTTGCCACGCAGTGCCAAGCCTGTCTCTGAATTCTAACTCCACACCCCATGGCCCAGACGTACCATTTGGTTCCCAACAGAGACCCTCAACTCTAAAACGCAACAGAGCCTTCCTGGCGTGTCGGTAAGGACCGGATCCATGCGCAGCTGCGGCAGGCGGACGCCTACCATCGGCCCGTGCAGCAGCCTGCAAAGCTATGTGTGGCCTGGCCCATCGTTCATTGCTCAGGTGATTATGCTTTTCCAGTTATCTACTGTATCTATCCATCCATCCATCCATCCATCCATGTATATCTATACCCGTAGTCATCATTATGAACTCATTAAACGTGAGATTCATTAAATGTGAGATAGATAGACAGATACCTACCGGAACACCTACCTTACCTCACCTTACCTACACACATACATACTTACATTATTGGGGAATTACATACTCATACACACCTGGCATGGGGTATGGCCTTTCTCGAAACATCGCTTCGCGTCCTTCGTTCCCAAGAGTTCCCCTTGCGAGCTCCGGTGTCCCTTGAGGACTGGGGACTCTACCTGGGCGGTATGCAGGATGTCACGGATTGCAAGAAGATGCAGGACCGCAGATCACAAGGCTCCCAATGTCTCGACTTGAGCCGTAGCTCCTCGTTCTGACAGGATCTCGGAATCCGCGGCATTGCTAATGTTGCGTCTTCGGTGTGCAGCTTGGGCTTGGCAACAGCGGTGGAGTGACGCGCTCGCCGCGATTTTGCTACTGATGTCGTCGGAGTTGGTATTGTCACACCAGCCGTCATTTTGACATTTACGTCTTGCCAACCGTCAAGTGGCATCTGCAACAGTCCAGGCATCTACACACCGCGTGGGGAAGTGCCTGCGGGGGACATGCGGATTCTGCACATTGATGCCGACGATGTGACTGGGACAGAGAGTGGATGGAGGTTGGCTTTGTCCTTTGTTTCCAGCTCCGGAAATGTTGTAGTAATTGTAGTAAGACTTTGCTCACACCGGCTCACTTGAATACTCTCTCCCAGCCAGTCGTCACACAATAGACCCAAAACGCGAAACCTACCACTGGAAGCAATGAGGGAGGCAAGAGACCCTGAACAGGGAAGTGCAATGGGTTTAGGGTGTAGAGTTTAGGCCTACCGAGAAACTGTGGCTCAGGATGACTGGTACCCCTTGCTCGAGAAGCACTTGTGTGAGTTTGAGATGCTGCCTGGCAAGTGATATAGGTGCTTGAATCATTACCAATACTATTTGGGTTCCTTATTATAAGTATAGTATGATGGGCCCAAAAATGCTGTTCTTTGAAGTTCCATCAAAAGGTCCTGTATTGCCTCCCACAAGAACCGGATCCACTTTGCACTTTCCAAGCTGAGCCAAGGTTCATCCAGAAAGCCAAGGAAGATGGTGTCAAGCCGCTCGCCTCAAGCGGTGGCTATCAGAGTTGCACCTGCCACCGTGAGTTCCAGCGATGCGTTGCGACAGCATTCTTTCGGGATGCCATCCTCCTTTCTCTCACATTTGCATCCAGCCTTGTCTCGAGAATGTTAGCAAGCTGCTAGCAGAAGCCCTTCAAGCCTCTAGGCAAAGGAAAGCATGAATTTCGAAATACCAAAAGCAGCAACGAGCCCATCTGCCCAACAAACTCCTGAGCTATGTGGAGCCTTTCCTGCCTCGTGCGAGCGTGAGCATCGAAACTCCTGAGCCCCAAAGCAAAGGACAGTGGTTCACTGCAAGGCCGGCCAGAACCGGAGCGCGGCCCTATGTGCTGCTCTTGGATGCCACAAGTGATGCAGGGGCTTAGCGGATTCTTCGGCTGGAGTAGGTAGACTTGTGTACAATTAATACGATCCAAGTGTGTGCTTGTCTTGTGTCACCTGTATGAAAATAACTATTGACCTACTAAGAAACCCTAAACCCTAAACCCTAATAGCTGCTCCTGCGATCCGCGCCAACCCATTTGCTTGCGGTTCCAGCCTTTCCTTGTTTGTCGACTTTGCCGTCCACGGCAAGAGGCTCTCCATTTCTGCGCCTCCTAGCTGCTTCAGGTTCGAATCTGCTTGACCCCGAGCCGCACAATGCAATCTTGTAAAGCTTTTCGTACAGAAGGTATGCAGTGCCTCAGAATCTCCAACATACTCTCTGACGAGTTCAGACCTGCACTGCATCGCAGCTGCAATCGTGCAAGGTGCTGCTTACCTGATTCACACTGAGCGGATGAAGCTGATGGACGCCACTTGGTCAAGGATTAGGCAGCTCTTCCTAGACTTAGTTTGCTTGCTGCAAGCCTGGGCTCAGAGCTTTATTTGCCCCGAAGCCACAAGTAGGATCTTTGTCAAGCCTTGCAGACAGCCACCAACATGTGTGAGAACAAGCTTAGTCTGGAGCAAGGCTCCGAAAGCGGACGGAGCTAACTCTGTTGCTGCTGTTTCGATGCCTGCTTTGTCCGCGCATTGTTCAGTACAACTACCACTTGCGATGATGGACCACAGTTTTTGGCATTTCTGTTGATGGAGCCGCCAAAGATCGAGGCAATCCAGCTTTTGGTGGAACGACGTGGCCGGGTTCTCGAAGAGTGGCCAGATATTTTGGGCTTCGGGTGTTCCTGGTGCCGGTGTCTTTGCTTCAGGACCAACTTCCGGATCTAAATGTTCGACGTGCTATCTCCGAAATTCAATAATAGCTCTTCTAAACTAAGAAGACACTGTAGCTATGGAGATTGTACTGTGTCCGAAACTACTCCAGGCAGTGCAAGGCGGACGCGCGATCGTCTAAATAGATAAAATGCTCTTCTAAATTAAGAAGCCCTATAACTGTGGAGATTGCGTCGTGTCCGGAACTCCAGGGGGTGCAAGGTGGACGCGTCATCATCCAAATATGTAAACGCTCTTCTAAATTAGGAGAACAGCTTGGCTATGGAGATTGTGCTGCGGCAGCCAAGGTATGACCCTATACAACTAGTCTAATCCGAGCTCAAGTCTACAGCAGTATTCTCCTTGAGACCCGTCGTGCAGACTTGCAATCCAATAGCCGCTTGTGTAGATCATGTGCTTGTGTATGTCATGTCAATGTATGTTAAGCCACGAAGCATGCCATAAATATTGCATGGACACGTGCACACGACCAGCGCACTCAGAACATCTCTGTAGCCTTAAAGACCTAGCTGGACCAGTTGTCGTGGAGTCTTACCTGCCGTGTACGAGTTGCGACAGTCGAAGTGCTCTACCCCGTGCGCGACGGAAGACAAGCAGAGGCAAAACACCAAAACGCATGCCTTAAACCCTTCCCCGAACTTGACTGCACTCTAAAACCTAAATCCTCAGGAGACATGGCGCAGTCTGAAATCTCAAGCTTGAAAATCCAAGACCCGCCTGCCTTGTGCGAGTGTGAGCGTCGAAAAGCCCAAATCCGAACCTACTTCAGGCCTTGTGCCAGGCTTGTGCGAGAGTGAGTGTCAGAAAAGCCCAAAAGCCCTGACTCCGTAGGTCTCGTTCTCACGAACTGCCACTTTCTCCGGGAGTTGGTCCAGCTTGCAAGAGCGGAGCATCTCTTGGATTAGCTCCGAGGAGATGGGTTGAGGGCACCTTAATATTCAGAACGCAAATAATCATAATCATGAGAATCATGATAGGGCCCTAAGAAGCCAATAGGGATAGAGTTTGTGGAACATTTTGTACTATGTTTGCAATATGGAGCTCTGAGGAAAGATGCCAGTGAGATAATTTCGACTTCTCTTGAACGTGAGTTGGCACTTGTTGCGATTCTGCATCCCTGATTCGGTAGGCTCTACGTACTAAGTCTCTTGATCCTTCCAGCAGAGTCGGTAGATTTCACAGGGTTCAGGATGTTGTTTTACACAACACGAGAACAAAAATCATCGTACCAGTGAACATAGAAATATCAATGATGATCGTATTTATCATGGCCTTGAAAATACTAGCCATCACATGAATAATAAGGACAGCACTAATTTTTATTGTCTCGGGCAAGACTAGGAAAAATGCGTAGAATCTCTGCAGATACGGCCGCGACAGGAGCTGTGGAGTCTGCTTCCAATTTTGCCCCTGAGCCGTTGGCGCTTCAGTAGATTTGCAACATCTGTTTAAAGGGCTTGATTGTTTGGGGTTTGGGGTTAGTAGGTTTGCACATCTGTTTGCCGGGCTGGTAGAAAAGTGTTGGGAGGTTGCACATAGTTTTATGATGGTGTGTGTGTGCGAACTGCTTCATATGGGTTTACAAGGTTTGCAATTGTTTTTTTTGGGGGGGGTGTATCAGGGTTTCGTTGAAGGGTATTTGCAAGGGTAATACAAGTTTGCTTACCGTGTCCGTGTTCTATGACACTATGATTTCTACAGGCACATTCCATTTCTGCCAGTCTTGTTGCGAGGGCTCTGCAAGATTGCATCGGGTTTCATCCACCTTCAACGGGACATGTAGGAAGGATTGTAGACCAGGGGGGTCTATATCATGGTGCCCTGTTGTCTGAAACTCCAGCATTGCTGGTCACTTACAAACACGTGTCGTTTAGATAATCCTGTGCAGGGTAAGACTACTAAGCAGCGACTAAGAGCTCATCACTAGCTCATCCATGATGTTGGGCATCAGCCCCACCATCATATCGTCAACTGAAGCCCTAGTAGCGAAGTAAAGCCATCTCAATCTTGGTCTTTATATCACTATCGCTACGACTTTCGGATTCGTAATCATTGTCATCCGTTCCTCTGCTGCGTAACGACGCCGACAGGCCCCGGGTAAACTTTCGATGCGGACCCACTTGCGACCCGCGGTTTGCGGTTATACTGAAAAGGTGGCCGGGGGTTTTTGAGGCTCTGAAGATATTCCAGAAAACCCTCGTCCCCACCAGTTTCCTGACCGGTCCTGCACTCCGATAGCTCGCAACATCTGAATTGAATTCATCTGGCCACTGCACTGCATGACAAGCACGGATGCGGACCGATCGCCTGTTTAAGCTCTGGGGCGCTCGGATGCCCTTGCACTCTCATCTTTTTAATTGATCCGGAAGCTTTAAGAACTGCTTGGATGATTGTGTCACGATGTGTTTAATAGGTCTGCACTTCAGGCATGAAGCCTGCTGCTAATCTCGCAGTTGACTCATTGATCGTATAGTGTGTGCTTCCCATTTAATTCCAGGTGCTTGGTCTTTTTCCGGCACCTGATGTCCTGCGCAGCATATTTAACCCCGAAAGCTCGTGTGACACAATCCTTTCGAAGCCTTTGATGGGCAACCAGTGCGCCAGAAAATTCAACTAACTAACGATAACAATACACCCAATACTGATATTGACTAATGAAGATCTGTACATGGTTTTAAGCCTGAAGCTGATGCTTGCTGTGCATGTCCATACAAGCCTCACGGGTTAAAACAACCTAACCTCTGCCCACTGCTCACCATGGCCTGGACAATGCCTGGCAGATATAACAGGTCATGAGCGATAATCTCGGACACCCGTAGGCAGGCTTGCGTTGGCTGGTACTTTGTTCGTCGTCGAATTGCCATGTCTGTCACATTCTGTTTCCTACTGCGGTCAGATTAAGCTACGTCTGGCATGCTATGAGTTCTGCTATCCTCCCACTCCTCACAGTCCCGTGAACGTTGCAGGAGGAATGTGTCGTTTGGCATCCGCGAATGGAAAGCCGGGAAGGGCTGTTTGCCCCAAGGTCGCTGTGAGATCTTTTGAAGTCGAGCACGCCTTGCGACCCTGTTTCCGTAACCCGTACTTGTTTCGTGGTGCCGCAAGCTCCGTCCACCTACATGCGGGACCCCCTCTTTCCCAATCTAGAATACAGCCTTCGTGCTCTACGATCCATGGTTACTCTCGTAACTCTAATAGTTACTCAGGCTCGAACTAAACCGGGGGAAATGTTTGAGGTTCAACGGTGGGCACCACGCCAGTTTTGCTGAAGCCATCATGCACAGTTTCGTGCGAATGCTTGGGCGAAGGGCGGTCGATGCCGTTCATCCTAGTAACTCCCACAGTCCCCCATCGCTAAACCACAAGTCAGGCCATCTCTGGCCTGACTTAGGGTGAGTTTGGGCAAGGCTGTCTAAGCATAAGTGGGACACTTCTCCCCCGGGGCCCCGGCCACAGCCATATTTGCAAGTAGCCATGGGATGCAGCACCTCTGAAAATTTGGGATTTCCCAATCCAGGATCGCCCAGCCCTCCGATCCGTCATTGCCCCAAAGACATGGAACCTCGCAATTCAGGCCCTTTTGAGCCCTAAACGACTTCTGGGTCAAGTTGGGCGCATCCTGGTCTTGGGAAGCTCACAAGAAGCTGCTCTGGGGATGCGGACTCCTGCCAGCTAGGCACGCAAGTCTCCATGAGTCATAAATGTATTCTTAAATGTGCACAAACCGTTCACATTAAGATCTGTGCGTCCGCCTATGTTAGAAGAGTTCCTCACACTGCCCTGGAGACCCAGTTGCGAAGGAAGAGCCGCAAGGCATGCACTTGCGAGTCAAGGATTTCGGAAAAAGACAGGCGCGCGCCTCAAATGCAGATCGGAGCGCGCTGGCTCCATATGTGTATATATATATACACATATATTCATAATATGCATGTACACACACACACACCCTCACGCGCACATTCTTGCTGGAGAACATCGTTTCGCGGCCACCCTTCCAGGTGTCCCGCGGGGATCTAAATGGCAGTAGCCATGGAGTAGACGCGAGTTTGTTCCACTTCGCCCTGCTGTCGATGTATCAGCCAAACCCAAAATCCACAAGCCCCGAACTCCGTGCCGCTGTCCTTTCGAGGAGCTTGCCGAGAAGCTGCCGGAGTGGCGCCTGGTCGATCGGCATGTTTTTGAGCGGCTTGCTTGCACAGCTTCGGCTTTTCTCGGGGCTGCTATATACGGTACCATTTGCGACATGTCATTTGTTACAATCACACGGTATCTGCAACGTGTGAAACTTGAGTTGTGCGCGCGCGCACGTGTGTGTGTGCGTGTGTTTATACATCCGTATAACATTCATGTATAAGAACTGTGTTAAGCTGTCTGAAACTTACTCATATATTTACACTTGGCTCCTCAGTGTGAGTCTGTGATATGGGGGTGGCTTTCTCGGACCAGGTTACAAAAGTCGAGATCGAGAGCGATGGAAGTTGCAAGCATGAGAACATCACTTCCAAAACCTTGTCACCACCACCATGCTGTGATGCACCAGCCTTTGTCCGTGTGACCGCGCCTCCGAATGTGTGTACAATATACGAATGCGCATGTCCCCGCGTCTGCGCGTGCACGAACATGTGCACTCAATGTTTCGTTTGTTTTCGGCAAGTTGACAGTTCAGCACCATGCATGGGCATTGTTGTTTGGCCGATTTGTTCGAAGGTGGACGAGTGGCTCCTACGACGACGACCCAATCCTCGTCGCTCAAAACAGCACCTCGACATGCTAGTCTTGTGCTTGTGCCCCAGCCTGAGGTGGCTTTCCTTTCGCTGCTAAGTTGTTACTGTACCAGAATGATGCTGATGCCTACATCTGCACACGCTATAGTATGCATGTCTGCCCGTCTGTCTGTTTGTTTGTGCGTATGTGTTCAATGATGTTAGTTCAGACGATGACACCAGTCTCCCTAAAACCGAACACTCCGAACGTAAGAGCCCCTAGCAACCAACACCCCAACAACACCAAAATGCTCAAGCCCAGAAGCTAGCAGGTAAGAACTTAGACTGTGCCCTCGTCTTCACTGGGACGAACACCTTCGGCGAGCTGGGTTCGTCCGTGAAGCGCGGAGCTCACTCGGGGGCTTGTGTGGACGGTGCCAAATAATGCGGATCCAATGCTTCTGTCGGGGCTAACGGCTCAGGGAGTACGTCATACTTACCAGGGTTAGTTACCAAGTTTTGGGAGGTTTAGGGTTCTTGCTTCTGGGGTTCAGGTTCTGTTTGCTGAAGCTGTAGGGGTTTGCAACGGGGGTTTCCTTGCCCTGCATGCTTCCAGAAGCTTCTGCAGAAGAGATGTTTAGCCTCACCTTCAGCAGCCATTTGACGTTTGGGTTTGGGACCGTTTCCTCACCTCAAAGTCAGGAGCTTGTGGCCCTTCGGCTCAACATGGATCCAGTCCGTGCGTATCAGGGAGTCGAGAGTTTTCGCTGCAATGCCTTGCGTGTGAGTCAAGAGCATAAATGGGAGTTTCCAGAAATAAGGGATCCCAATAGTATTACTAAATAGTAGGATCCTTACTATAAGGACCCCAAAATAAGGTAACCCTAATTTCGGGCACTCCAAAATGGCACAGGTTCCGCTGCTCCGCTCGAAGCCCCAAAATCCGGATTCAATTGAATGGGCCATGCAGGCAGCACCTGACGGGTTACTGCGGCTTCGACCAGGCTCGCCAGGGGACTTGAGCCTGAGCCTGGCCTTGTCAGCCCAAATGGGAGTTTCTGAAAATTTAGGGGTACCTTGTTTTCGGGGTCCTTGTATTGAGGATCCTACTATTTAGGGTGCTATATTAGGAACCCCTATTTTCGGAAACGCCCAAATAAAACTCAACGGGGCCGTTGTCCGTCTTTGGGTTTATAAAAGCTGGTTTACTATGTATAGGGCTTCAATAATTCCTATAATATCTTGTGGGTTCCTTATGGTAATTTTAGTATCATGGGCCCCGAAGCCCTATTCTGCTTAGTAAAGGCCCCTATATTCGGCAAGTCACAGCGACAGCACCTGATAAATAAGCGAATCGTATTTCTCGGATGGTTAAAAGTTTTATTCTACCATATGGGGTAGGTATGACCCTGTGAACTCAACGACACATATATATATATATATATATACATGACACTTTATATTGTATGAGACGTTTGAACATTGGGTGTGTGCACAGGTCCATTCGGGCTACCGCGATGAAATCTGGCAGCTGTCCGACCATGCGATCTGGCCGAAGATCACTGCAAAATTGGCCAAGTGCAATCGTGCCTCGCCTTCGCTTTTGGTCATGTCCTGCTGTATCTTTGCGCGGCTGCGCGGGCAAGTGCTTCAGGGCAAAGTGCTTCAGGACGCAGACCGGAGTCTTGATGGAAAAGCATGTTTTGCTGATTTACTGCATCCGCTTGAGGCGTGATTTGTGTTGGCCATTCCCTGGGCGGCGCAATGTGCAGCTGGCTTGCACATCTGCAATAGAGTGCAGTACAGTTTCGCCCGCTCCCTGCTTCTGAACTCCGGTGCTGCGAAGCCTTTCAGAGCCTGAGCTCTGCGCACAATCTTGATAATATGCGACTGTTTCCTCAGAGTTATAGGGCTTTAAAGGTGTAGCAATTGCAGGTAATTCCTGAACTTTTTTCGTCACTTGCAGCTGCCCCGAAACCAAGGTGACGTCTTCTCCGGCTGCATCAACAGTGGTCATGCCGCTGACGCAGTAGCTGGTCTGCAAAAGTGATTCGTCTAAGGCTCAAATAGCCTAAGTATGGAAGTGTCGCCACTGGATGTCAGCTCTCGATGGAGGTTTCGTGACCATGCAGAAAGCTTTGAGAGTCTACACATCGTGCCGACTGAGGACTACAAGAAGCTCATGTGGTACAAAGGACGCAGCCCAGTTTCCAGTTTGGCAAAGCATCGTAGGTCACGCAGCTCACGCCACCTGCATCCCAGCACCCAAAGCAAACACTAAGAGCTGCATAGAATGCGGCCACAGCAAATAAGCCTCAATATCAAGAAGATGGTCGTGCAGGACACTCGATGTTTGAATCATGTCCTTTCTTCATCTTTCTTCGGATTGCAGATAACGCATGTTCTGGACTTTGAACGAGTCCCCTGCCCGCAGTGTCGTCCCTGGCCAAACCAGACCGTAGCTCTACATCCTACATCTAAATTGACAAGCAAATAAAAACCATCCGCCATTTGCACAAGAAAGGAGCGCCAGAGCTCATGCCCGAGATCGGCAGTGCGGAAGAGGCAGCAGCAGCATGGCACCGACTTTTTTGATGAGTGAATTTTATCCTGTCAGAGCAAGCCTAATTACCTACCTATTGAATGAACCACAAACAGGAACATGCAGATATCAAAATAAGGAATCCCAAATTCCGGCACGCAGCGGGTCGACTCTAGAGTCGTACTGATTATCTTGCCTTGTGCAAGTTGTGAGAGTCGAAACATGTAATTTAGGGGCCTAAGCATTTAGCTACCAACACTATTTCGGTGGTTCCTTTTTATAAGCATACTAAGTGAAGTGGACCCCAAACCTTATTGTGCTTATTAAGGCCCCTGTAGTAGGTCAGGTAGGTCTTGAGTCCTTGAAGCTTTGCTTTTGCAGGTTTTTTGGATTTCATGCCCAGGCAGACCCGCCAATATTTGTGGGAGGGTTTGTAAAAGGTAGAAACCCATCCATGAGTCACTACACTACATCTTAACATCCAGGCTTCTCCTGTTCTGAAAGCTGAGGCATTGGGCAACGGTCCAGGCGGGCTCGGAACGATCCATGCTTTGTGCGCCTGGCGTCATAAAAGGGGCTGTCCGCAACAAGGATTCAGGTTTCTGGGCTCGTTGTCTACGGAGGCTTGGGAATTCGGGGAGCGTGGTGAATTCGTGCAACGAGCGATTTGGGGAACGACCGAATTCTGCAAGATACCATGAGGCACAGGGCTAAGTTGTGTGTAATGTTGCGGCCCGAATAATAGGGTGGGTCCTCCCCCCCCGACCAAAAATTTTGGCTTGAATAATCTGGTGTCAGTGACCCTTCGGACCGGGGTCAGGGTCTGGATGGCAGGGAATTGGGAGGTGCCTGGGTTTGGGAGCTGGCTTGGGTGCAGGGTCTGCGGTTCTGCGAGAAGTGCGGTACGGGTCTGGGGATCACCAAATGCTGGAAACCTTTTGCCTCAAACCTACACTCCCGTCCACAATCGAGCACGTCTGAGCCCTTTTTTGAGTAGTAGTACCGCAGTAGTACAGTAGTAGTAATACAGTAGTAGTAGTAGTAGTAGTAGTAGTAGTAGTAGTAGTAGTAGTAGTCGTAGTAGTACAGTAGTAGTACAGTAGTACAGTAGTAGTACAGTAGTAGTACAATAGTAGTACAGTAGTACAATAGTACCGCAGTAGTAGTACAGCAATAGTACAGTAATAGTACAGCAGTAGTATGCGAGCACACTCCCCCAATAAGCAAGGCATAAAGCCAGTGAGCGAATTCCCGTGTAGCACACACTTGTTTGTGCGAAGTGACAACATATTATCTCACTTGATCACCGAATCGGTCAGGGGATAGACTCACCGATTCAATTCGAATGATTGTACACTCCGTGGCCATTTTGGCGAAAAGCCGTTCCAGCTTGAGAAATTTTGTTTCAGTCCCCTCGGATCACTCCTCGGTCATAGCCGCCCCGGGCGGCCAGTACTCCGAGTCCTACTACGACCGCTGCTGGCGGCCAGTACTTCGAGCACTACGGCTTCTCTGTCAGTTGTTGACAGTTTGAAGGAATCGCTCGAGGAATTCAGCCGCGAGCAAGTTCTCGAAGATTTTCAAGTTGAGAAACCCGAGGATGTGACGTGGGGAGCTTGGAACAAGCGACAATCTCGACAAATACGAAAGGCCATCGACCAAATCGCCCAGTGTCAGACGGCGAACGACATTGTCAATTTAGCGGCGACCTTGTTGAAGCCGCCCAACCTCGAGGCCTTCTTGTACCTGCACATTACCAACCGCGACGAGTCCGCGGAGCCGTTGACGGTGCCGTTCGAGATCGTCGAGGCTTCCCTACACCCTGACTCCGATCATGCACCCCTTCCAGTGGACACCGATGCTGCTCTTCTTGTGCACGAGACCGATCTGCATAATCAGCATTTGGCAGACATTTTTCGTGATGATTTCGGCATTGAACTTCATAATCCCGAACCCGCTGCCTCTACAGCTCGAAAGAGAAACTTCGAAGGGCGCCTCAAGCCCTCTAACACGACATCTATCGATTTGGATTAGCAACTTCGAAGCCATGGCAGTTCCTCGATCTGACTCTTGGTTCGACTTTCTTTGCGAGGGCTCGACGCAGAATATCACTGCACCTGTGCCGAGTTCCATGCTCGCCGAGTTCCCCGAAAAAGTACACGACGAAGCCCGAGTACCTTTGTCTGCGATCAAACGACAGATTTGCCCCCGAATCCTCGATACCAAGAACTGCAACATGCACAACTGTGTGCACCTACACCCCGATTTCCTGAACAAGAAATGGGTGGTGCCCAATCTAATCTGCCATAAATGGTTCCAGGGATGCTGCGAGTACCACAACACATGTTGGAACCAACACGGACATACCTTCGATGATGCCATGCGCCGAGCTGTCGTACTGCAACGACAACTCCGACGCGGCGAGCCTCCGTACCACTACTCATCCCGAGGTGCTTTCCTCGAGCAGGTGACCCGAGGACAGGCGAAAGAGTGGATCATGGATACGATGGCCACCTTTCGCCACACCGAGATGCGCAAATTCAACTTCGGTACCAACTTCTCCAAGTACTACGACTTCGAGGCATGGGACAAGTCGGCCGCTGCAGCCAAACTCCGACAAGAAATGGCAGAGGGCAATCATCGAGGACGATCCCCTCGACGAGCCCGCGATGACTCTCGACCCCCAGCAACATGGGGACAACCACCGACTCCACCACGAGGGAACATCTTTCCCACCTCGGGATCTCAATTCCCTCCGGCAGCTACACCGTCGGCGGCTCCTTCGAACCCGACACCATCGGTGGCACCTTCGACAGCACCTACGAGCACCACACCAAGACGACCATTCTTCCAGCTGAGCACGGACACGGACTCCGATGCCCCTAGCTTTGGTCGATCTACCCGAGCTGCCTTCCGCCCCGGCGATGGAGCAGCTCGAGGTTCACAACAACCATTGTCACCGGCGAGATTCCCTCGACGATCGCCATCACCGGCCAAGAGATGGCTCGACAACACACCGATAATCGTCGAGGTCCCAGATGAGATTGCCGCCTCTACTCCGGCTCCAACTCCGACGGCCCCACCTACTACCACTGCACAACGGACTCGACCGGTGTCTCCGGATCCTTGGCACGAGGATGATGATACCACAGAACCGCCGACTCCCCCGATGGCAGCTCCGGCGACACCTCCGATCTCGACGCCTATGAGTACTCAGGTGACACAGCCGACGGACCAAGCCACAGCTACGGCGACTAACAACCCGAGTGACTCCGAGTGGATCAACCCGGCCTTCGGTACACCGACTACCACGACCATTGTGGGGGCGAAGACGAAGGCCATGCCCAAAGTGGTCCCGCCGAGGTTCACGGTTCACCCGGCAGTGGACCTCTCACAATCAGACCCGAGACAGGTCCTTACACCGAACACGACCCAGTCTGGAGCAGCCTCCTCCTCGACGGTCGCGACATCAATGCGGAGCCCATACACGAGTGTGCCAATCGCGGTGCAGCCCCAGCCACCACGACAGTCCTGCCTCGAAAGATTCCGAGTACAGTGGCTCGACACACAGGTTGTGGACAAGGGCAGGACGTCGATCGACGATGTTCGCTCCAATCCACCGGTCTCACACGAGCCCGTGTTCGGATTCCAGACTTTGAGACACTTCGACAACTTCCCGATGCTGTCCCCGAACTTACAGGCGATGACACCGGTGGGCGGACACAATGTCGCGATGCTTCCTCCGGGCAACCACCCGTACTCTTCCTTTTCCTTCGATTCCCCATGGGAAATCACATATGACGGCGTCATTTACCTCGAACAGGTTCTCCGATGCCCGACCTTCGGGAGCTACCTGACACAGTTCGGGCTGTACATCGACCTCCCGATCCACACCCCGCAGGACGACACTCTTCAGGAGAGGGTCTTGCTCCTGGGTGTCCCGAATAACTTCGTCGATCCCCGAACTACACTGATCTACTCGATGGTATGGCACAGCATGACGGCGTCCCTCTCCGACCTAAGTCATACATCGGTGGAGGACCGCATGAACAGACTTCGAATGTGGTGCCATACAGCCCACAACCTCAACCTCTTCGCGACACAGATGCCAAACTTCGAGCCGATGACGACCTTCTTTCGGGAACAAGCATCTGCGATCATCTCGTGTGCTTCGAACATGCTAGCTCCGGCGATGCGGAGTGCTTTCGCCCAACACGAGAGAATGCGACCCATCATCGCCGCAGAGCCACCGGCCTTCATCCTACGATTTCGAGAAGGCTCTCGATCTTTCAACTAGACGGTCCCGAAGCCCACCGGTCTCACATGGTTACCCCGTTTCCGCCTCGGCGATGCACGGGAGTGTCCGGTGTCACCTCGATTTCGGGCGCTAGGGGGGACTTCCGCCTCGGCGATGTGTCCCACTCTACCCGACAGTCTACCTCGAATTTCGCATTGCCCACACGAGAATAAGAAGTGAAGCCCCACTGCCCAGTACAATCACTTTGTGTTTGCCACAGGCTCTACTAGTTGTAGTGGGGCCTGCTCTCTCCTTGGAGATTGCTTGGCTTCCGTAGACTTCGACCTCTCAAGTCCTGTTTTGTACTCCCGAACCTCCCGGCCCACTCGACGCGATGGCCAGCCACCGTCAGACCCCGATGGACATTGATCCGATTGAACTGTTTCCCGAGGTTCCCACGACTGTACCCGATCCAATCGAGCAGTTCTCCCAAGCACCCGCGAGTAGCTCCGGGGCTGTTCTGCCGGCCGCGCGATACTTGGAGGGTGTTGACCCAGACACCGAAGCGGGCCGTGCTCTCAAGATGCAACGAAGACTCTACGACGATCAACACACCCAAGGAGCCCTCGAGGTACTCGCTTTCAAGCGAGCTTCCGAGAAGACCGCGATGGCATCCCTACGTCGACAGTTTCCTAACTCCTCAGACGCCGAGCTCGCCACCATCTGGCGGCGACAATTGACCGGCGAGGAAGTCGACGATAACGGGATGCCCATCGAGCTCATTGGTCGCGATGGGACTTCGATCGAAGACCAGCACAAGAAGGACGTCGATCGTGTGGAAAAGTACCTCCAGTACTTCAGCACCCCGAGCACCGACAAAATCCACGACGGCTCCCTCGATTGTACTTTCTGTGGCCTCCTCTTCCCTCCCTACTACTTGCTCTCGGTCAACCCCGATGGTGAAGACGATTGGCGCAACATACACTACCGATGCTGTTACCAGTGCGCGACAGGAGCCAACCAGGACTTTGTGTGGTACGCGGAGCACTCCGACCTCTCGCCGGCCAAAGTCGGGGTACGCGGTAATCTTCGAGATGCTCCCTACAACCAAATGGATCGCCGAAGGCTTTATGACCGCGATGATGACCACGAGACAAAGCCGCCGGGTTGGCACATCGCCATCGATCGGACACACGGTTTCTACTGCAAAGTGTTCTTCGACAACTACTGGGACACCTCGATAGCCGATGGATCCGCAAGCCGACTTTCGTCCGCAAGAACACGACCCGCTGCGACACGATCAGCATCCCCGACTGGTACCTCATTTGTCAAAAGGTGAACTCCGTCAGAAAGCGAATTACACAGGAGACCGCGAGACAGCGAAGTGCTTCGTGGAAGCAAATGTGCGAGGACATCGAACGCGAGCGCCCAGGGGAGTCCAAGTCGAATGTGAGACGCGAAGTCCGAGCACGAATTCTACGACTCACGGACATTTTCGTGGCGGACCTCGCTAAGCTCGACGAGTCCCAGAAACAACGAGTGTTCCAAGCCTTCGCCCAATGGGAGGTCACGACGATCGCTCGAGCTATCGACCCTCAGTGGAACGCCGATGAATTCTGGAGTATGGTCACCAACGAGGCGCCACTCACCGATTGGTTGTTTCGAGTCTCCGACAGCATCGACCAGCACTTTATCTGTCGATCCAAGGGGTGCACTTCGGTGATACACAATCACCATTGGCTTCGACAGATCTCTTGGGACTACTCGATTGCCTCGCAACACGGACGATACTCTTGCCCGAGGTGTTTGACCGCGTACAGACCCTGGGCACTTCGAAACAATGCGTCCTCCACGAATTCCCCGACTTTCGTCCCGGCCCAGAAGGCTCTCATCATCAACGGCGATGGCACCACGCTGGACTTCGACACATCCTCCGCAGCACCGACGGGTCAACGACTCACATCGAATGGGGGTGACTACATGCTCTACCTTATGGAGTGGGAGCGCAAGGACGACGACGCCGTGATCGGCCGTCTCAAACAGATCATGAGCGGCATCCGTACAGACTTCGGAGACGGCGACATCCGCGATAAACTCACTGGTGCTCTCCGAGACCAACAGATGAAACATCAGACTCTCGATTACTTCGAGTCGGTCGCGTGGACCAGTTCGAACTTCCTCGAGATTTCCAACCGCAATGCCACGACCACGAGGAAGTACAGGCTGGATCTGCTGTCTGCTGCCCACCGCGGCCAATCCCACTAAGCCCTCCGAAGAGACCCTCAACACCCAAGCACACTTCGAGTCCTACGACATCAACTCCTTCAGCGCGGATCCCCCCACTTACCAGTTCGCGACCTACCACTACGATGAGGAGGACACGATCATCATGACCCAGGACGACTTCCTGCGATTCATGAGCTTGGCCTACACTCGATTGCGCCTGGGACAGTATATGGTCGGCGACTTCTCGTTCACCGAGGTCGACACCGACCACTTGGAATTGCTCAAAGGACGCCGACGGGACGCACAGGCGAGCAGCGCCTATTGAAGCCCCGTGATCCCGAGGGATACAGACACTATTCCGCCACGGCGACGTTAGTGTTCTGATACCCGATCCTCGGACACGACGAGAGAAACTCGAGTCCTGGCACCCCGATCGGTGCCCAGACATCGACCCGTCCTCTTTGGTATCGCTTTCCGCCTCGGCGACGTGCGACTCCGGAAGGGACGCGGCTCGATTAGCCCTACCCCGACTCATCGACTCCGGCTTAAAGCCCGAGCATGACACGATACACTCTCGAAGAAAAGAAGACATTGCCGACCTCGAGAGGTGCCAGCATCCGCAAGTGCATTGGCAACAGCATCACGATGACTCACTTCCCACAGTTCGGTGGATGTTCTGGTCCGAACCCGTAGCCGTTTAGGGTAGGAGACCCCGAACATGGCCCGAGGCGCCCGATGTCCTTCTCAGATGTACTTGCTCTGTTACGAGCACACGACCTCACATCGGTAGCCCCCGATCTAGCCAAACGCGGGATTACGACACCCGAGCAACTCCGAGGGACCTCTGAGAATGTCCTCGTTGAGATTGCACCCAGCCGACTTGACCTCGACCGACTGTTGTCGGCACTTGGCCGCAGACCGATGCCACGCGAAGTCGTGCCGGTGCGGAGAAGAGACCTTCCCCGAAGTCAACCATCTACCCGAGGATCATTAGCCAAAGCACTCGAAGCAGCGAACCCGAGTCACGTAAACAATCTTTGGAGGATCTCGACATCAATACCTACGCGATGACTACGCAAAGATCCCGAGACTCCAGGTGGAGACTATGGACGACCCTGGCCGACGCTTGGGACCTCGACTCCCTTCCGCTATCGGTCCGGTTGGTGAACGCGATTGGGGCGAGTCTCCGATCTGGGGGATACAAGTCGGCTAAACAGATCTTCAGCCAAGCCCGACAAGAACACGTCGCTCAAACCCGAACACCAGTACCCCCCGAAGTATGTCTCAAGATGCAACAAGTCGAACGAGCTGTCGAACGAGGACGAGGTCCCACCAAGCTCAAGGACTCCTTCATCGTCGAGGACATCGCACGACTACCAGCACAACCCGAACACGACGACTTCGAAGGTCCCCACGAATGGGCACGACGACTCCGACACAGAGTGGATATGGTGATAATCTGCTGCTGGTGGCTACTACGAGGCATCGAAGCAGCTTCGGTGACTCTGGGCCAAGCGTGGGTGGAGATCACACACGCAGGACGCACTGCCTTTATCACGCTACCATGCACGAAGACTGACATAGTTGGATTGTGTGTGACACGATCACACCCGTGCTGCTGTACCACATCACCTCGACTCTGCCCGTTTCATGCACTACAACGACACCTGGACCTTCTTCAATCGCTGGGATGCCCACGAGATGGTCCGCTGTTTCCCGGGACTGACGGACATCCACTCGACCATCATCAGACCATCGATATCTTCCGGTCGGTCATATCAGCGACTGGGACTTCGATGACTCGTATGGGACCCAACGGGACACTCCTCGACAGGTTCTGCGAGCACGTCTGTCGAGTTTCTGGGTCTCAAATGCTCACTCGACGAGGTTTTCCCCTGGACACCGTGCAGCTCATCGGTCGGTGGGGCAGCGACGCCATCAAGGTGTACGTCCAGGAGTCCCCGCTACATCGAGGAGACGAATTTCACAGACCCGATATCCCGACCAAGCCCGAACAGGTCCGCGAGATGGTGGCACAGTATCTCGAGACACTCAGGACCAAATTTTGGGTAGTCAACTCTTTAACTAAAGTCATTCATCTCCCAGGAGTCTCTGAATCTTCCTGCGACAACGCGCATTGGCACACGATTTGTGGATGGCCATACGGTTTTGCACCACATCGCCGCGAGTATCGCGAGCCCGTAGGCCCGAAGTGTAAATGATGCTTCAGGTTACGCGAAGCACAAGCCTTCGCCGATGCACAGCCCGACGAAGACGAAGACTAAACCCCGACTGACTTCCGCCCCGGCGATGTGTCAGCGGCAGATCTTCGTTTAGGTCACTTTGACAGATTGCTTCGATAAAGTACATGTTCTCAGCTTCTTGACACTCGAATGTATCCCACGATGCACTTTACCTGAACCAGAGCAATTTTGTCCAAGCCCGATCCCCACGACAACATGAGCAGCCCATGCGAGGCCGCCGCAGACTTGGCAGGGATTGACCTTGTCACGGACGTAGTCGCTAGGTACCTCGCTAAGCTCGGCCTCAAGTCACATGCGACTATCAGCACTTACCTCAAGGACGACGCGGGTATCGCCGACGTGGTCAAGAAGCTGCAGACAGGAGCCACGGCAGGGGGCGTCGAGTTTAAATTGGCTGACGACACCGACGAGGACGCCCTTACCGCCCAGTGGATGGTGCTCACTCAAGCAGCCCGACATGCCTACCATTCTACGATGACAAACCCATCACCTTCGATCGCACCGACTGCCCCTACTGCTACTGCTTCCTCACACACCGACAAGGATATCGTCCCGAAGACGTTACCTACGGGTGTCTACAACAAACTCGTCGAAGACTACAACAGCATTACTGTCGATGGAGAACGCCGACAATTCCCGGAGAAGAACCTCGTGGGAGCAGAAAAGGTCCTTGCACGAATGTGGCACGAACACCACAACTCCAAAATGTACACCGCAACGGCCTTGGGGGAGATCGTGTCACAACGAATTTGGACGAGCTTCAATACGATTAACTCCACTAGGAAGAAAGACACCAACGAAAAGAAATTGGTCCTCGATGAACGCAACAACATCACCGAGAAAGCCAACGAAGAGTGGGACGTGAGGGGACAGTGGATGCTCATCGATGCCATCGAAGCAATCCGATGGGCCTGGATACTCATCAAGTATTCCTCCGAGACGATTATCAACAAGTACGTCGATTGGTTCATCCGACTGGTCCGCAAACATTCACAACACATCAATAACGTCAAGAGCCTTTGGGAGGAGTTCTCCTGGGACATCGCCATGCGGATGCGGTCCAACGATACCTTCCAGATGATCACCGAAGACCTCATGAACGACTTGACACGAGTGAACGACGTGATGCAACAACCATTATCCAAGCGACCACGAGTCGGCAAAGGCTCCGAACAACCCTACATAGGCAAAGGGAAAGGATACCAACAGAAATGGTCTCCGCCTGGACAAGGACGTCGATACCGACAACCCTGGAATACCACGACAACCCAGTGGCGACCCTGGCAGCCGACGACACAACCATGGAGCACCCCCTCTTTTCCGACCTGGCCGACCACATCGATGCCTTCTTGGACTCCACCAACACCATCCACCTTTAATACACCGACACCCGCCCCGACCATTCCCTTCAACCCGGCTCCACAAGTATCACAACGACCCCCTTGGAACACAAAGGGCGAGAAAGGCACGAAAGGCGCCGGCAAGAAAGGCAAATCCGGCAAGTCCGGAAAGAAATAGGGACAGCACGGCCCAGAGTCCTTGGACTCTGGAGCCGACCATCGAATGACAGACCCACACGACCGGATTTGCACACTTTGCCACGAGCTGGTGGGCGCCTTACCGGTAGTTCACCTGTCCTTCTTCGATGGTATCGGGATCGCCTCCGAGGCACTCCGACGCATCAACGAGAACGTCATCATCACCCTGGCGTGGGAGATCGACGCCGATTGTGCCAGCTTCACATCGAAATTCTTCCAATCCGTACACATGGGGGACGTCGGACAGTTCGACCTCGAGATTGTCGCAAGACACATCGAGAATGCGACGAACAACCGAAAGTACATCATGGTGATCACGGCAGGTCCTCCGTGCCCGGATTTCTCCGGTCTGCGAAGCCAACCCAAAGGATCCGACGGCACCTCAGGATGGCTGTTCAGACACATGGTCAGCATCGAACACCAAATTCGAGAACGATTCACGGGCGTCCCGATCGAGACGATCTTCGAAAATGTGGTACCCCATCCCGATGTCCGAGACAATGTCGTGGAACTAACATCTCCGATGAGCATGGACCCGATCATCATCGACGCCGCCGACTCCGGTGTTATGCACCGCAAGAGACTGTGGTGGACATCGATCCTCTGGGACACCGTCGAAGAGAGACTACCTCGGCTCACACCCTGGTCACTCGACTGGCGAATAGATGGAGAATGGCATCGACTACACAACCCGATTGGCACCGACCTACAACCCCAGATTTCCGCAAAGGGATACTCCTTGCCACCGTGCCTACACAACGACAAGAAACTGTTTCACTGCTTGACTACACCATCTACGTCGACTTTCGGACGAGAACCCCCTAGACAACTCCGAGACCGCTCGACTTCACAAGATGCATGGAACCGATGGGAACAAGATAACCGACGTTACCCGGTATGGCAGTATGAAGAACAATTTATCGTCACCTTGCAGGACGGGTCATGGACTACGGCTCCTTCGTCTCTACGCGAACAACTACAAGGCTTACCACTGGACTACACGGCGACGCTCGGAAATGGCGATGAGACAAAACGTTGCACTGTTTTGGGCCACGCTTGGCACCTGCCTACGGCGATTTGGATCATCTTCCTGCTCCTGCTGGGGACCGTTGATGCATCCATACCCGAGACACCTCGAGTGTCCCCATTACAACAGATCACTTCCTTTTGGTTGCACTATAAGGTACCTTTTGGCCCACCACCCCGAACCCCGAATCGCGACTACATGCCACAATTCTCCTGGACGGATCATCTTGAATGGGCACTACACAGGGACACACACTTATCACCGAAGACACTCGACCCTACACTCGAGTGGTGCCTACAACACCGACACACTTTCCACCCACTCATGGATTTCCAGAAGGCCGTCATCGCCGACATTCGTGAACTCGTCGAGGACATGGAAGAACACACGATGGCCTGGTTCGACACTCTTCCAGCACACGTACAACGAGCATATCGCCACAAAAACTCGGTCACACAAATACCTGTCCTTGTCCACCTTCTTCGAATGATACAATATCCACAAACCGAGCTGATCTACCGCGAGCTCTCCGAAGGTTTTCCCCTTATGGGGAAGTTGACTCCGGGCATCAACTGGCATGTGCGACAAGACCAGAGGTACCTCGAGCCCACCCCCATTGACGAGTTCCGCGAGAACAACCGACGGTACATCAAAGAGAAGATCGACAAAAACTCCGTTGACGATCATTGGGAACTCATGCTAGACGAGATCTTAGCGGAAGTCGACCTTAGTCGGATGAATGGCACCGGATTGGTGGCCCCGGACAGCGACCGTCCCACCTAAAGGACGACACCGAACATTGCTGCCATTGCCACACTCCGACCCGTACATTGCCATGGCTTTCAGCATCGAACAGACGGGTAGCGACGGCAACAATAAGGTCCGACGAGGCGAAGATTGGCGACGAAGCGGACACAATGCGACGTGCACGATGCACGACCAACCATACCATCACACGCCCGATCACTTCATATCCCTGGGACTCTCGACGATTCGACACGATCAACTTAAGCCCCTCTCAGTCTGGGGACATGACCACGATGGCGCTTATCGACAACTTCCACTACGAGATCCTCGCGAAGCATATGTGATGCTACTCACACCGGACGGCCCGACGCTGTGGAGCCACAACGTCCTGCTCTTCGGTTCGGCAGCCAGTGTCTGGTCGTACAACCGATTCGGCGACATTCTGGTCGCGTGCAGTCGCACGATGATTCTGTCCCCTGCGATGCACTACGTCGACGACTATGGATCCATGGAAGACTCCGATTTAGCCAAGGGCAGCTTTGAATCCTTCGAGGAGTACAACGGATGTCTACAAATCTCGATGAAACCCAGTAAAAGACAACCACCTCAAACCGCACATCGGATCCAAGGTGTCATCATCTCTTCCGACAACGACAACTTGGTGCTGACTCCGTGCCCCAAACGCGTTGAGAATATGTGTAAGCAGATCGACCTACACCTGGCGACTTCGTCATTGTCACCCGAACAAGCCAGGAAAATGGCTGGGAAGTGCAATTTCCTCACAGGGCGACTCTTCGGGAAAGTGGGCCGCGCGGCCCTGAAAGCATTATATGCTCGCGCCCATTCTTACTCACATGCTCTCGACAAACCCACTCGATCCTCACTACTTTCACTCAAGGACATCATACAACATTGTCGCCCGATGACGATACCACGACAGATGACTCGACCTAGATACAGTGTCATCTACACGGATGCGTACTTCCGCCTGGGCGACCACACCTACAGACCGGGAGACGATGACATCCCGAATTGGGACTCGAAATCTACATCCGACATCGAGAACGGATGGGCTGCAGTTTGCTTCCACCACGGTGATGTGCAAACGGCCGCTTACTTCCAGGGTCGTCTCCCCTCACTACTCGTACGACAGTTTTCCTCCGACCAGGCTTTCATTTACCTCCTCGAAGCTTGGGTTGCTATCCTGGCTCCACTGGTCTTCGAGCCATGGCTCGACAAGTTCTACGTCCAGTGCTGCGACAAAAAGGCTTCTCGACACGCCCTCCTCAAAGGCGTCGGCAAACACCAGCCCCTGAATTGCCTCATCGCGGCACACTGGACCTGGCATAATCGACGAAGTCTTGCACACCGACTCGAACGTGTTCCCACCAAAGCCAACATCTCCGACGGGATCAGCCGCTTCGAGCACGTGCCAGAGTCTGCAACATGGACTAAACTCGACTTACCTTTGCACGCTTTGACCAGTAGGGCTGCGAAGATTATAGGAGACATTCATTTTGTTTCTTCTACGGGTTTTTCCGACCTACCCGAAATTCGCAGATTGCACGATCAGTTGACTGCGATGCTCGTTTGATTTATCTTTCGAGTGGCGTTCGCCTGCGATGGGAGGACGCGACCACCACCGATGGGAACCAGTCGGTCCTCCCAACAGAAAGAACTTTGTCACATCGATCTGTAAGATCGATGACTGCGATCTGTAAGATCGACTGCGATCTGTAAGATCGAAACGCAGACTTAACGCCACTGAAGCGGAAGCAGTTGGAAAAACAGCTCCGCACTTGCCAGGGATTCATGGCTTTTGTATGAGATCTTCGTTGTCCCAATACGCAAAGCACAAAGCCTGCGCCTGAGCCGCCCCCCAATAAGCAAAGCATAAAACCAGCTCCAGCCCCCCCCAGGTCGTGCCATCAGCAGACAGTCACCCCAAAAAATTCCCCCAGCCAAAAAAAAGCAGTAATCAAGCCGCCCGATTTTTTTGGTACCGCCCTGAATTAGCCGGAAAAGGACGCATTAAATAGGCTCATGTTCCAATTCGGGCCGCCACATTAATGAATTGAACTGAGATTGAGGCTTGGTTTGAGGGGTCCCGCGAAGGACCTGAGACGAGGTCTTCCTGGCACGAGTGTCAGCGCAACATGGCTGGATGCCAGGTACACCTACGGCACGCCTGCCGTGGCGGATCCTCCGTTGAAGGCACGTGACGACCAAAAAGGGACCCTTGAGGAGACACGCTAGCTACTTCGATGAAAAGAGACTCTTGAACAAGGCTCCCAACCATCTGTCTGATTGGAAAATTCTTGTCCGGGATGCGGCGAGGAGGGTCAGATTTCTGTGCTACAGGCGGAACTTGGGATCAAGTAAGATTCAAAGCGAATGCTTGATTCTACGACGACTCAGACTCTGTCGTCATCATGTAGTCGAATGTGAAGTAGAATTCGACGCCCCAGGATTCCAAGACCGCCAATGGCTGCTTCAAGGGTCTCCGCGCTCTTTGGCAGACGTACTTCTTGGTGCTCGGAGAGCGTTTTCGGGAGAGAGCACCGCATGTTTTTGGGGTCTGTGGTCGAGGCTTCCAGGCTTAGGTCATACGACTATGATTACTATTATTACTATACTTACCCGGACCCCAAAAGTATGTAGAATAATAGCCTTTTATAGGTTTTGGGCCATTATTTTACCCACTTTTGGGGGTCTAGGTAATGTGATTACTATTGCGACTTGTTAGTCCGACTTGTGTTGAACTTCTCCAAGGGTCCACAGAGAGGCTTCCAGTTCGGGCTCTCGATTTCAAGTACATGGCGCCCTTGAAATCTTCGGTTGCTTATAAAGGGCGTATATCTTTTTTTTTTGGAAAGTACAGCCACCTACGATCTAGGTGCTTCCGCTATTATTCCAGGCTTAATTTATAGGTTCATACATGTCTGTGAGTCCGCATCTGCTCGTACCTTATCTGCCTTCTACTTTTTCGTGCCTTTCGAGCATGGGTTTATGCGATGCCTGAAGCAGCACCTATACTACATTGGAGGTTCCTTATTATATTTCTAATATAGTGGGCCCCAAAACCCCGTTCTAACTATAAAGGCCCCTACAGTAGCATCCCCAAATCCGAGGTGTACTCTGAGAACGATCTAGGAGGCGGTGGCAAGCAGGCACGGTGAGCGGCGTCGACTCGGTAGGGAAGGGCGATCTTCATTGTCCTTATAATCTTGGATGATTGTTGGAAAGTATGAATTTCATGGAACCGTCTCAGCTGGCACGCAGTGGGATGTTGTCACTCTGTTTTGTTGCCTGGGCTTCTCCGGGTTGATGTTTTTCGACTGCACCCAGAGCGCCTTCAAGTGCCTGCTGCAGATCGACGCGCGCACCTTCAGCAACAACTACTTCCCGCACCCGAAGATGAACGTCCTGCGAGAGCCTGAGCGGTTGCAGTACAAGCTACGATGCCACTGTCCCGTCAGTTGCTCACAGATGCTTGCGAATCCACCACCCTAGGACCGGACCTACATAGGAGAGTCCGGCAAAAGCCCCGAAGCTTGGAGTTTCGTGGACATCGAACGCATGCGGATCTCTTGAGCATTTACAATCCTTGGCTCAGTTGCCATAAGTGCACCTCTCTGCCACACATATGGGTGGTTGTCAATATTAGGGTCCCTTTTTGGGTCCTTGTTATAATACGGCACCTAGTATTTAGGGTACCGAAAAAGGGTCCATAATTTTGACAACTACCCATGTATACTCAAGCTTGCTGTCCTGAACCTTGACTCTGAACCCGGTTCTGTTGCTCAAGGTCCCTTCAGTGGAATCAGGATTCGCATTTCGACAACTGTGTCACCAAGGATGCAGACAGCGGCCGGCCCAGCTTCAACTTCGGATGTAGAGATTTCTGGCCTTGTGTGTATAGATTTACACATTTGTATGCTTGTAATATGCAGCGATACGCGTCGCAGCTTTAATACCTATTAGGTTTCAGGGAATCGCGGCGTGTGATTGACGGCAGCCTGTCGGTTCAACATCCAACATCCTCAGCAGTGCTCACTGTTAGTGTAGGGGCCTTAATCATTAGAATAGGGTTCGGGGGGTAGATTAGATTATAACTACAATAAGGAAACCCACAAAACCCAATTCTGATTATTAAGGCCCCTACATCAGTAGCCCGTGTCGACGCAGAACAGCTGAGGTGTGTGGTGGCCACATCACAATGGACTCGCTTACGAGGTCCTGCATACCCAGTTCCTTTGTTCTGGCATGTGGCATTAACGTGCACATCCCGAGATAGCCTGCAGCTGGGCAAGCTTAGAGGGACCAGTGATGCATGGCGACCATAAGAGCATTGATTTTCGAATCAGAACATCATAGTGTCATAGCGCCATCAGTGAGCACATGTCCGCTTCTGTGTTCATGAACCGAGCTTTCCTTCGAGCGATTGCAGGACTGGTACCAACACTCGGCGGGCGGCCCAGGGCGCAAATAATCCAAATCTCGTCAGAGTAAACAAGCCTACGCTCGCCAAAGAACATCAAGTCTTGTTGCACAGTCCACATTAGAGAACCTTTCGCTTTCGCTAGCTTTCACCTGGAACTCCAAGGCGAAAGTGTACTGGGACCGCTTGGAGCAGCTGGTCGGGCAGCCCTTGCCGAGTTGCACGTGCAAGTCTGTGTTTTCGGCTGTGTGTTTAGGTCTTGACGACCTCGGCTCCCGACCTTGAAGTCATCTTTTGTCGGTTGGTTCATATGTTCATGTTCGCTCTCGCGGCCGTGGCAGCTCGGCACACGGCGTGATGAACCGCGCCAGGAAAGCCCCGAACAACGAGCTGTACGCTGAGGCCGGGAGTGTATTCTTCATCAATTATGTGTTGTTCTAAGTTCTAAGTCTAGTTGGGGGCAATCTTCATGTTGTGATTCCAGCTTCGAGAATTGACATCCTCACTGGGATGTTGATCATGATCAAGTGCCGCGATGCTGCCGGTGCGGAGTTCTTATAACGCTGTTTTGCTGATGGCACTGTGTCGGTCACATGATACATAAAGGGTGGTGCTTCATTTGTTATATAGGTTTTTGGTGATGCAGCAATGGCTGCCGCTGGTGCTGGAACGGTTCCTGCTGGATCAGCTAGAGGCAACTAGCAGCTAGTGGTCGTGGTTGTAATCGTGGCACTTGTGGTGACTGGTAGTGTTGGTAGTTGCATGTAGTTGCAGTGGTAGGGTTCGCAGTTTCTGGTCTGGTGGCCTGTTTTGAACATTGAAGGCTCTTGCGGTTCCCATAGCCTCAAAAGATGAAGTCGCAGTCATCCTTGTTGTCGTTCGTCTTAAGACAGCACGGCAAACCTTTCCAGCAGAACGATTATGCGTGTCGGCACGGAACGTATATTAGCTCTTCAAAGATGGAGTTGAAGCATGGAAGTGTTGCTTCAGCATCAGTTTACGCTATATGTGTCTGAAATAAGCGCATATGTACATGATGTAGATTGTAGCGTTGATACGGATGCGGATAAACGTAAGTACATGCAAGTATCTGTATCGCAAGTATATAAGCGGATACGGAGGTGCAGTAGATGAAAACGTGTGTGCTTCTATATACGTATGTGCACACATCTATGTGTGTGTGTGTGTGTGCCGATGCCACTTGGTGTCTGACGAGGCCAAGAAGTTCGTGCACTTTGCATGGAGCGCCGAGCTCACCAAGGACGAAGTTCTGGCAATTCTGAAGCCACCTGACAATACACGGGAAAACGTTGGCGGGTGGGAAGATGGCGTTCGCATCTTGCATGCTGCGCACACGCTTTTCGGATTTCAGTGTTGAGTCCCATCTCAAGGAGGCCAATTTTTGCTGATGCTCCTGCTGCAGGGGTAGTTTCGCTGAAAAAGAGGGCTGGTGTTGTCCATACCGCAGAATTCCCGAGCCGGCCTTGTCGTTTTAATCTCACTTTGCATTCGTATCAGGCCATGTGTCGCGTTCTCCTCGGGTTACAGTATTTCAGGCGCAGTTGAGGCCGTGGTTGAAGGAACTGTCGTAGACCTGATCGCAGCGACGGTCCGTCATCTACCTGTCGCATCGATATCGCACACAAAATGTCACACAAGAGGGACGCAACTTAAGCCCACCAGGGGAAGACAAGTTCTAGCTACACAGGTGACTAATTGAATCTCCCTGAGATCTGGATGTCAAGTCTGGCTTGATGAAGTAGGACATGAGTGAACCATTACCATGTTTACTTTACACTTCCTATTAACATGCAGACCGGGATTCTGTAGAGTCTTTTGCCAAACCGTGCATATCACTGTGTTCAGGATCGTTGTGAATGTTGCAGGCGTGTGATGTAGTTTCTGCTAGTTTCTTCTCTCTGGCCTGCGTCCCGTGCAACTTTGCGGATTACAGATTTAATCAAAGAAGTGGTGTCGGCACCTTGAGAATTTTGACAAGCAAAGTTCCTGGCACATCCCCAAGATGCAGGCACATCGCACGGTACTCGTACGGTAAATATTGACAACTGTATGAGTGTGCGGGCCTCTTCTCTCATACGCCGATGTCAAAACGTAGTTGCAACCCGATATAGATCACCAGTTCTGTCACGCCTGAGGCAATATATGCCTGGATGGAATCTCGTGGCGCGAGAGCCACTCAAGGACAGGTCTGCCGTGAGGAAACAGTTGGACTTCTTGAATTTTGTAGGGCGTCGTCATAGCAAACCACCACCACCACCACCACCCCCGCCGCCGCCGCCGCCAAATGTAAGAAAGAGGTTGCAGGCATCATGCAGGTCTAGTGAATGAACCTTTGTCATTTTGTTATGGTACCTTCAGCTCTCGCATGGCTGGGGTCCCTGATATCAGAGTTTTTATGTGATGGTGATGGTGCTGACGGCGATGCTATAGTATACTATGTCATTTTATATATTCATGAGATTATGTTGCAGTTTAGTATAAACATATATAGTATATAGCCTAGTATAGTTTAATTAAAGTTTACCATAGTATATTACATTATCGTAGGCAGGCGGGAGCGACTACAAAGCGCGCCTTTTCCCCCGGTCTTTGGAAGGATCCGGAAGAGCCGGCACTCCTGGCGCAGGCCGCGATCGACTTGGGCAGAGTACGCGCTTGCAGACTGTAAAAAGGCATCATATACTATAATTCTATTTACGAAAAGATACCAGTAACACTAATGTACTCATCATAGTAATACCAGCATTGAGTACTAAATTACTATATCATATACGAGTGATGCTAAGATACTTTATTAGGGACACATCAACCAAAAGTTAATGTAGTATGTATATACTCTAATTTTATCCATCGCAAATTAGCGCACATGGTGTGGGAAGGACTGTCCGTTTCAATGGCTGTTTCGATTCTTTCGGCCCTTGCCCCCGGCATGTATCCGGTAGGCCAAAGTCTGACTTCGTTGTCATGCGCTGTCATGCCGAGTTCTGGTGTGTCCTACATGACCCTAGACTGTTTGCGGGACCAAGCTGCACACCAGCATCGACTCGGCTTTTGTTGGAGCTGAACAAGCAAGCTTGAAAGGATGCCGAGACGCTGGACTGTGCCTTGGTAATGCCTGGCAACTGGGCCGGGGTCTCGGTGTTTCGTGGAAACGCGTTCTTAAGCCGGTGGCTGTCAACTGTTCAGAGATCGGCGCTTGTGAGCCTGCGGGGGATGATCTGGGGCCTGGAGGGTAGCTTGGACTTGCATGGGGAGGGTTATATCAGGACGTGTTTGCATGTGCGCCTTCTGAAAACGAAACAGGCACCCTTCAGTCTCTAACTGCAAGGGGTCCCAAAATAGGTGCAAGTCGAAACTCTGTATGGTTTCATTGGCATGTAGCTTCTGGGCCCTTTCTGCGGGTTTGTAACACAGGCCGTCTTTCCTTGATGGTGCTTTCTCACATCTTCGGACAGTCTTGCTGGAATCCGTGCCTGCACTGTGCGAGTGTGCGAGTCGAAACCCCGGGCTAAGACCAAGCCGTGGGATCCCACCCGCCTCGCCTGGCACAGGCAGACAGGAAGAAGACGTATGGTACCGAGTTTTGTGGTGGGAACCTCAGAAGGACTCCATGAATCAGCCTTCTGGCATCTGGAGCTTTGAAATGTGCTCTCCGGCCATAAAGGCATGACTTCAGCGCAAAGCGCATAGCCCGATCGCCATTGAAGATTGGCAGGGCGGTATCGACTAGCAGTAAGCAGAAATAAACTTCGATCAGAGGAACGTCTGCGTCAGCGTTGGAGCTGCAACATGTTCCTACATCCTCCCACCCTGTCGACGACAACTTTAGGCCCGCAAGCAAAGGCTTTTGGGTTTGAGTGTTTGTTGCTTTGCTTGAAAAACCGTGCGTGCAACGCAATTCCTATGAAACGGTAACGACTGTGCAAGAAACACTTTGACGCACTTCCTGGAATCACACCATCCAATCTTCTCTGGACACGTTTGAATGGTACGAGTGTTTCGGCCAGGGATGACCAACGTCCATCACGGCTACCGCAACTACCTCGTGGAAAGTGCGGCTCGGCGCGGGGTTCAAAGTTGCACAGCCCCGGCGAAGTAAGGATGTGTGGAACAAGCTGGTACCTAAGCCTTGTGTATAGCCCTGCAGAACCCTTTCAGTAACCCTTGCAGTAACCCGTAGCCTTAAATTAACTCTATCAGACTGCTCCTTGCCGAAAATGGTAGAGACGCCGTCTGACCCGAAACTATCCTGCTATGCGGCTTGTCTTTGCGAAGTAGCAAGAGGACATGTAACCCTGCTGGTCTTGTACTCGGCGAGCTCCCCGTAGGGGAAGTCAATCACGTAGGTCCATGTAACCCCAAAAGTAGCAGGGGCAAGCACCAAACCTGGAGAACACCGAGTTCACCGAGGTCCAGACGCCGAGTTGGCGAACAATCTCGAAGCTGCTGCCAAAGTGCAGGCATACCTTGTGCGCTACAGTATTGCAGAGTTTATAGAGAGTTTAAATTAACATTTTCGATGTGTTGCGTGGAATCCAGGCATGTTATCAGCTTCACGCGTCACGGAAAATAGCAGAATCACATGACGAGCACGAATGCCTAGAGTTTTGATACCTAAGGGCGCGCCAAGTGGGAGCCAACAAATCTATCTGGGATTCAGGGTTTGCAGGGTTTGGGAAAACTGGCAGGAATGTGATGTGCCTCGGCCATTCCCGCGGCGGATCCAGCTGTGAGCTTTTCGCTGCTTGCGCCACGCACTCAGCATGTGCCGACATGATGTTGACCGGGTTCGTAGCTCATCGATGCTAATGGTCGACCTGTTCACTGTTCCACGGCATTGGATAGCCGTCTGTCCCATGCGAGCCCCCCGTTCAATGTGTTTTTCAAGTTGAAGCTGCGCAAAAGAAGAGTTCTGTTCCGTCGTCAGCAATAGAGCGATGGCCTTGCATGCGCCCAGATCAACAATGGCAAGCTCGATGACCAGGACTACCGACGAATGATGTGGAGCGAGGACGCCTTCACATTTTCCCAAAGGCTAGGCTAGACGAGTCCAGCTCTCTGCAGGCTCCCCTTGTGCCTATCCAGCTTCATCTAGGGGTACCTTATTCTGGGGTCCTTATAATAAGGATCCTACTATCTGGGGTACTATATTAGGGTCCCCTATTTTCAGAAACTCCCGCATCAGCTCCGCAGAAAGCTAGCTCATCCGAAACTTGAGAAGCGGCAGGCGGCAAATAACGCGCGAAAGATGTGACCGCAAGGTTCAGTGGCCCTGGGCTATTGAGTTCTGTGCCCTTGTGACCTGGGAGTCCCTGTAAATGCAGTGCAGGGGCCTAAAAAAATTACCTATATACTTGGGGCCCAGTATACTATAACTACAATGAGGAACCCCCCAAAATAGTATATTATATACTATTTTGGGGGGGGTCCTCGTTGTAGTTATAGTATACTGGGCCCCAAGACCCTATACTCTATTTAATTATTAAGGCCCCCTATAGTAAATGTAAAGGCTTTGTCGGCTTAGGTTTAGGGCCGTTTAGGGTTTGTTTCATGCATGACTTGCAGGTTGTGCTTGCATGCTTGTGAGTGCCCAGACTGTTTACCAAGAGCTTTGAGACTCCGAAGGAGCAGCCGGCCAGTCTGCCTGCGATCTGAAGGGCATGGACTGTACAGTTTAGAGCTTTAGAAGACTGTTGCGCATGGCGGAGTGCGTGGCATTCACCAGTAGCTGTTGGAAGGAATCCTGGAATACTCTCGATCTTGACTGATCATTGAACGAAGTTGCAAGACTGGTAGGACACACACTTGCGCTCAGCAGTACGCCTTGCGCGCCCTTATTGTTCCGTTAACTCTGCGTGCATGGCAATAAAAAAGACGAGGCAAATCAGGATGTCTTCGTGCGACTGAAGTGAATCGTCGCACTCGATTTCGTTAATAACATAATGGTGGGCCCCTTCTCGAACAGAATCAGGAGTGCACATTTGCCGAGCGAATTGCTGTCGCATGGAATGCTAGAAGATTTCACGATGTGATGTCATTTTGCCGGACTTCCGCTAGGATCCGTGCCTCCTGTGCCTTTGGCATGACTATGCCCTGTCCATGTAGGCCCGCACGCTGCAGCTCTAGTATCGTTTGGGTAGTTGTAAGCATCCATCCGATCCTCCCATGCATCCACAAGTACACATGCAGTTACATGCGCAGATATACATATAGACACGGGTGTGTGCAAAGGCATGTTTACATGCATATATGTACATGTGCAGACAGGTAGATAATATAGTTTTAGATAGGTAGTGGCACAGGCGGACAGACAGGCAGGCAGGCAGACAGACAGACAGAGAGATAGGTAGGGTCTCCCATCCACACGAAATGCCCCATGCGTGAACGACAGCCGAAAGACCTTCGATCGCTGTGACGCCAGGGGGCATGAGCTCTTGGCTCGGAGGCGCCGCTTCGCGACATGCAGCTTGTCGACAGAATTTGTGGTACCTCGAAAGCCAGAGCAGCCACGATGGTGACCATGAGGCGGCGACGATGATGCTCATGATTGTGCTATTGGTGTGAACAAGAAATAGCATCCTGATGGCCTGATGGCTACGGTGTGTGATGATGCATCCGAGTAAAAGGATGGTGGTACGAGTACCGACGATCAGCATCTCAATGATTATGCTGCTGCTGAGGATGATTTCGCACCACAGTATTCACATGTGTAGACTTCAAAGGGTTGCCAATCATCTTGATGACTAACCCCTCGTCGCCACATCACCATAACTGGCATCACCACTGCCCACAGCAGCAGCTAGACCATTACACCGCGCCGCTGCCGCTTTCACCACCACCTAGTATCTCTTCGTCACCAGAAACATAGAAGTGCAGGGTGCGCTTGACGTGAGTATCAGCTACAGCTGCACCATTGCCACCGATCAGGAACCCTGATCGTTTCAGAGTTCTTGGACCTGTGCCTTGAAGCCTTGAAGCTCGGTCTTCCCGTGCTACACCGTCAACTAGGGTTAGGTCTTCGGTTCAACCCTCGCCTGCTGAGTTCGAGTGCGAGTGCCAAAGAAAGTGTCTCCAGCAAGGTCGAGATCAACAAGCGCCTGGCGAAATGCTCTTCCCTCAAGGATCGGCCGGCGGCCTCACGCTGTCTGTTATTGCTTGGGACCTTGGGTTGGAGATGCCCTCAGGAGACGTAGGTCTGCTTGTGGTTGCACTGCAGGCGCAGCGCCGAATGTAGAAGGCAAGGGCAGGATTCAGCTCAATAACTTGTGCAGCTGTCGAAGCCAGACGCAAGAGACGCGAGCTTGCGGACAAGGCCATTGAAGAGCAGAACAGGGCGTTTGCTTAGACATGCTTAGACATGCTCTCACACTCGCGGAAACCACCGAAAGCCTCAAAGCCCGACCTCATGAATCTGTGCCTGCCTTGTTGCGAGTGTGCGAGTCGAAACCCCTCAACCACAAAAACCCTCAACCCTGAACCCCTTAAAAGCCTTAAACCCTAAACCCCTAACCCCTCAACCCAATCTGGGAAGCCGTGACCTTCACGGGCCCTGGCAAAGGAGGTACAAGAGGTCGTCAATGGCGCCTGGGTCCCAAGCGTCCGCAGCTCCCTAGGTTTTAGAATTTCAATCTCTACTATCAGTTCTCATAGTGACACTTCTAGACTGTCATTATGATGCTTATGAACATAATGACTTTTAATTCTCATTTTTATTGCTATACTGGTGGTCGCATTATTCTGAGCATTTTTATTGGGCCTGGGGAGAGAGATGTTGAGAGGTGAGGGCTTAGAATTCGATTTGTTAGCCCCTTTTAGTTCTCATATGTGCGTCTAGTAAATTTTGCACCAAAAGTAGAACAGTAGAACACTTTTTCACCAGCCCCACATGAAGTCCTTGCAGTATACCCTTGCGAAACCCTTACACGAACACTTCCGTTCAACCTATTCTAATTGTTGGGGCTTCCAGTCGCATCAGCATCGTTCCTCATGTGGTGCAGACGCACCGTAAAAGCATTCTATAAGTCCTGAAAGAGGTGCAGCCGAGTGCCATGCCTGCTGCACTGGCACAACAGTCTTGATCCGAGTTTGACATGGGAATCTGCCTTTTGATTCGTACAGAAGTGAAGTGGAATACCAACAAAGACATCCATCATGTGTGTGTGTCGTAGTTTTGTCATATGTCTTTTGCTGATGGATAGCTTATATGTGCCTGTGCAAGAGCGCAGACACCATGTTGCATTAATGTTCTGTGACATGTCATTAACCTAAATCTAAACAGGGGCGTTTCGACGTGCGACTATACGAGTACTGTGCGAAAGCCTGCCGATGTGCTCTCAGACACTGCTTCACTACAATGTATATGTATGCATGCGTACGTACATATCTATGTGTATACTTGTGTGTGTATGCAGGTAACCAAACGGTGTATACTTTCTTGATTCAGTTCGGCTTTTTGCCGGGACTGACTGCGCTCGCAAGCAACGACTTTCAACATGCATCTCATCTCCGTGGTCAAAGCTGGAAGCCCCCACTCCCCTAAACCCTATACCCGTGCCGTTTCAATGACCGTCAAAGCTCTATAGTCTATTGCAAATCCGACAACCGGGCCCTAAATCTTACAGCCACTGACGCCGCGTTTTCGGTTCAGAGACAGCGCTGCACGCACGGAAGTTTGCCGAGCCACCACACGTGGAAAGCCATGACGCCCTTTGGTCTGCAAACGTCTGGTAGTGGAGTTGCAGCAATGGATGCTGGAATTTGTAAGGTCAGTAACTATAGTATTAGATTATGAGACGGCTGTTTCATGGTCATGTTATTTCCGTCTAGGCTAGGAGAATGGGGAGGGGCGTGAAAAAGTTATGCGTTCTCATGCATAGTCGGGCTAAGGAGAGGTTGAAGTGCAGTCAGGAGTTACAACTTGAAGTGCCAACTGCAAGAGTCCACACTGGCGAAAGTCATATGTGTGCAGAGGGAGAGCGTTTTTTTTCTGGATCGGAAACCATCCGGTCAAGAACCGCATTGCCACATGTAAGCAACACACGCTGTCAGAAGTAAGGAGCCAGCACCCGCATCCGTGCCATCACACACGTGTCATGCCCGGTCCCTTGGGACTTCAGTTCCCTTCGGCCGAGGACTCTTCGCAGCCGCGGTCTTCTTCCCACTTTCGCCTTGGCAGCTTTGGCGCTCTGCCTATGGACCGCTGGGGTGCAACCCTAGGTAGGGTTTTGGGACATCTTATATTTGCTCTTATTGGGCTTAAGAGGATCTTACCTACTAATATTTTTCAAAGGCTTTAAAGGCAGCTGCCCAGCGGAGCTGATCCAGGAGACGATCCGAAGATGAAGCCGACTTCGCTTTGCCACGGGCAGTCGTGAGACCCAAGGCAAGACGAGAGGGCAGCTAGAATCTAGGAATTCACATGCGGGTATGTCACAGAAGTTGAGACGTTGGGATCCTACACTTCCTGTCAGTTTGCTTTGTGTGTTTTGCACAGTCTTGAATGAGTCAGGCAGCTGCTGCCGAAGAGCCGGCTGTGTAGCCCAACGGCAATTAGCAGTACCAGTAGTGATATAGGGGCCTAAATAGTTGCCTATGCTATTTTGGTGTTTCTTAGTATAATTATTATAGAATGGGCCCCGAAACCCTATTCTAGGTGTTGAGTGTGGAAATCCACCCAAGGCTGGCTGGGGCTTACGAAAAGATGGGTGAGTCGGAGGAACCTGTGACCGCCTTGGCCTCCCGCCACGCCATCGCCTCGGTTGCAGTTTTCTGCCTTGGGGATCCATAATTTAGGAGCCTGATTAAGAAACCCTGGGCCAAAAACCCAAAAATAGTAGGACTCATATAAGGAGACCTAATAAAGGCCCAAGGATTCTTAATCAGGTTCCTACATTAGCCGGGCAAGTTTCGACTCTTTGGGCCGATGTCCGTCGTACACTGTGATCTGAAGGCCGAATAGTGAGCCCGTGTGCCTTCCAAGATCAAGAAAGCCTATTACAACGACGGCTGGCGTCATGGTGGCATCAACATGTGGATGGAGGCCCCGCGCAGAATTGTAATTAGATCGAACTGAATGTAAAAAAATCGTGGGCTGGTAACCTCAAACTTTGCTGCTGTGGGATGCGATGAGAGAAACGCTCATGCACACATCCTCGCGCGTGCTCACACACCCGCCGGCACTGCCACACACAAGCACGTTTCGCCTGAAAACCAAAAATGTGGGGGGTCTGAATGCTTGAAGGACCAGCTCGGCGGCAATTGGATGAACGTGTCCGCGTGGCTCGGTCGCAGCTAGTAGCTCGCAAGGCTGCATCGGCCCTGACAACATGCCCTGCTCCAGGAATCAAGAAGGAGAGGTTGAGACGTTGACATCTGGTGCTATTGCAGACAGTACCTGCTGCTTTGAAATATATCACCATCCTCTGTCGCGCAAGGTAAGGCAGAGACCATCCCAGAAATCATGCTACACAAAGCATGTTTCAGCTTTGAGCTCTAGTGTGTATAGCCAGATAAGATTCACAAGCAGGCCACGAGATACTCTTCTTGCATTCCGAGATGTCCCCCTCTCATCTTGTGGTATAATTGAATATACACAGAATGTTATATGTGATGGAAGATGCAAGCATCTTACCTCTCCATGAGTGTGTGTCGGCTCCGTGAAGCTTTCGGAAGAGATCTTGGCTCAGCTAGATGCCCTGCTACAGTATCCGGCAGGGCGTGCGCACGGCAACTCTGAAGCGTGGATCGGAAATCGGAACCCACCCTTACCTGTCGAAGGCTGAAGCAGTACACCTATGCCAGCGGCCGCCTCAAGCCGCGTGCCGTGAACTCAGCCAGCTGCAGCAATGAGAACAAGGAACAATGGAAACTGTGGGGCAGGGAGCTTCGCACCTTGAGTTTGCTGAGTGCGCAAAAGTCTACACGTCAACTGCAAGCCTCCTGCACCGACACCCGCTTATACCGCTAAGCCCAAATAACGCTGCTGCGGTTGGCCTCCCTTTGCACTACCTGTTACGCCTCGGTGCCCAGGTGCTGACGAAGCTCCGCATGTCTGACCACAAGCGACTCGCAGCATTTTCTCGGGGTTCAAGTCACTGGTTTCGGCTGTGAAGGTTTCAAGTCCATGTGTTTGCCTTGTCCATAGTCATGTTGTCATGTCTGAGGATGCGTAAATTTGTGCGAGTGCAAATGCTTCTCATGCAATGGCTGCTGTGCCAGGCTGTAAGTGAGCCTGTAGAGCATGACATGGTCAAGGCGAGCTGTCCGCTACATCAAGCGCTTCCGTCAGCTGGGCATCATGCTTCTCGTCCTCAATGGGAGATCTCAAACCGGTAACCCGAAGCACGGCGTTCCGCCGCCGAGTCCATGGACCCTGGATTCTGTATCCTGGGGATTCAATCGTAAAGCCATTGTGTTTCCGACCAACCCCTGCGGCTCGTCAGAAGAGACAGGAATTTCAAGCCTGTGTAAAGACGGCTAAGTCTTGTCCGATGCCGCAGACTGACATGGGGGTTTCCGGAAAGTAGGGGTACCATATTTTGGGTTCCTTACCCTAAGGATCCTAAAATTCAGGGTACTCTATCAGGGCGCCCTATCTTCGGGAACTCCCACGCAGCTTTCCTTGCATCAGAGTGCAGGATTTGGAGGAGTTGACCGAAGCTCCCCGCAAGCCCATAATGTCATATAGGGGCATTGACTAGTAAAATGGCCCCAAAACCCTATTCTAATTCTCAAGGCCCCTATAATATGAAGTTAGCCCATTACCCGAAAGACCAGTCAGTCGTTTCGTGATGCGTCCAGATTGACTCAGGCACTGTCGCTAAACAAGGGATTGCTCCTGCTGCAGAAAGCATGTCCCGAAGCCTTGAACCCTTAACCCCAAGCCTTAAGCCCTAAACCCTAAACCGCAAGCCCTAAACCCTTTAAACCCTAAACCCCTAAACCCTAAAGTCTAAAGCCTCGCCTGGATTGTCCGAGTGTGAGCGCCGAAACCCTAAAGCCCTAAACCCCTAAGCCCTTACTAATAAACCCTAAACCCTAAGCTATCCTAGGTTGGATTTTGGGACATTTTTTGTTTTCCTTATATAGGTTTATAAGGGACCCTATACATAAATATTTTCAGGGTGTTTAAAGGCCAACCCAATATCTTTCGCCAACGATAAGTCCGGTTTTTATAAGCTCGACAGCGACAGGCCTTACCATCGCCTCCTGGCCAAGATCGAAACAGACCCCGCAGCCAAGAGACCACCCAGGACGCCGTTTGCTGATGATCACTTAGGACTTCTGCTGCACTGTGGTCATTTCCAGCGGCCAAATCCTCATTCCTCTCTTGCTTGGGTAACTAGTTGCTGCTGTTGCCACGATTCTACTCTATCTAGTCATTGCGTTCCTTCTGTCGGCCTTTGTGAGCCTCCGCGGCTAGCAATCGGGGTCTACTCTAGTTTGGTGTTAACTGTTGTTGCTGCGTTTGGCTTTGTAAAGTTGTTATTTGTTGGCTGTTGTTGTTAGCACTTCGGAAACCATCATTGCTCTTGCTATTCGAGGTTGTGTGTCTGGTACTAGTGCTGCTGCTCATGCTGCATGTTTTCTACAGCTGCATTTTCCGTAAGCGTTTTGTGTTGCTGGTGGTATGCTCTTTTACTGCTCCATTCTGCGGTCATCCTACTACTCGTGCTGGTTAGGCATCCGGTTGGTATTTGTGCGAAGGGTTCCTGCACTTGTCCTGCGTGTCGATTCGCAAATTGCGATGGTTCTGCTTGTGGGGCCCCTGTTTTGGAGTGTGTTTTGACTACGGCTTCCTGGTTTCCACTTGTATCGTTATGTACCAGGATTCCTTCACGTGTTTAGGTTCCGACCGGGTACTGACGATGTTTCCTGCATGGATCTTCGGACACATTATTGGGTTGGTCATCTCCCCGCTTCCTCCCAAGCCAGACCCGTGAAGCCGTGCCTGCGTTGAGTGTGTGTGCGAGTCGAAACCCAAGAAACCTCGCCCTGAGGAACCGCTTTCCAGACCGAAACCCCAGAGACTCCAATATCCCTTAACCAAGGAGTATACCTTAAGCCTTAAATCATATTTGGGATCCGACTATAATTTAAGGTATATTCCTTTAAGGGGTATACCCCCAATCATATTTGGGATCCTACTTTAATTTCGCGTATATTCCTTTTTTAAGGGATATTGGAGTCTCTGGGAAGGGATTTCGAGAACAAGAAGCACTTGTCCTCGTGAACCCAAAACCGCCGAAACCATTTGCACCTGGTTGTTAAGGGTTTAGGGTTTAGTCGGACTTGCAAGGAGCCGTTTAGAGCTTTCCTCCGACTCGCCCTTCTCTCTTTCTTTCAGAGTTCGCACGAATTTCCATGCGCTGCGACTTCGTCAACTGAGCGGGTGAGAGAAGTTCTAAGCCCGAATCCTCGGGAGCCCCAAGCACGAAGCAACATGCAGCTTGGTAGGAAGCCATCGTCATCTGGGGGCTTCGGTCAAGTGAGGGGTGGAGCCGCACTGAACTTAGCTGAGCTGGTTTTCGGATTCAGTAGAGTCGGGAATACTATGCATATAGTATGTTCTGCTATAGTGAGACAGTCGGAACAACGATTCAGGATGATTTATGCTGGGATTCCTGGTACTTTTCTTCAAGGGCATGAGGCTAGTTATGTTCGCACGAGGATAATGATGCTCCAACTTTCTCGTTTCTATTGTATGTGACAGCATGATTATAGCTTTATAGTAAACTACAGTCTACTAGACTTTCACACTCTTGCGTGGCATATTATCGCTTCTTATTTATCCTTCTTGATTTTGGCAAATTATCGCGCAACTCTAAACCCTGAACCCCTAAACCGTCGAAACCCTAAACGCTTCTTAGTTATTGTCAAAGGGTAGGCTTTGCGGGATTTTTGATTGGAGGCATCTTCGAAGGTTCCGGGTTGGGAGCTGTTTAGGTCCGGTGGCCTTTCGGGGACTGCTGTGCTTTGTGGAGGTTTCATGAAGGGCAGGCAAGGAAGAGGACCGGATTTCGGAAGAAGGCTAGGGTTGAGATGCCGGGTAGCCTTGCCGAACGTCTTGCAGGCGTGTCGTTTCGGTATGAGAGCGCAATTTAAAAAAACACTTTGTTAAGGGTCGACTGTTGTCAGTTGTCAGAGTTGACAACTTCAGTTTCGACTAGGTAGAACGCAACAACTTTGCATGTTCGTTAACCGTGAGCCCACTGACTCGGAGTTGTTGGGGCATGTTGCAGATAGGAAATGGTGGTCACCCATGTAGGTTCCTTTTTGGGTACCCTAAATATTAGGTGTTTAATAAGGACCCAAAAAAGGGACCCTAATTTTGACAACCACCCATGTATCCGGAAGGCAGGCATCACGAAGATGAATTAGAATCTTCCGGGCCACGGACGACACGGATCCCTACAGGGGCCCTAAACTAAAACAACGAGTACTAAACCCTAAACTGACCCGAAACCCTAGCCCATGGGCTCCATAGTAGTTCCTTTTTTGGGATTACCTGACCCTAAAAAAGGAACGACTATGGAGCTGACATCGGCACTCTTCAGGCGAAAGCGGAGGTGAGCTCTGCCGTCACCGAGCTGGAGGAGAGCTAAGCAGGCCTGTGGGTTCCAACAAGAGGACGTGATAGTTACTATAATTGTTGCTTCGCCTGGAATTCTGCCGCATGCTTTCATGATACTTCGGTGCTTTATTACAGTAGCTTCATTTGTGCTTCGAATACTACGAAGTGTAGGAATGTTGTTGATGATGATGATGATTGGTGCTGCTTTTGCACACGAAGACCCAGGGTTCTTTGGCTGGGATAGCATGACAACAACGATAGGAATGGGGACCAGGGGAATATGATGCATTGGCTACGTATAGCTGGCTATAACAGTAACAGTAACGTCAACACTGCGTGTACGTCGATCGTCATGGTTTGATGATGACGATGAAGTTCTGAAGCAGCGTTGTACCAACTCTGCACTTCTTCACCCCCAAGATCGACATGATTAGTTTGGAAGTTGGGCATGAGTCATGCGGCGTGAGCGCCAATGCTTGCAGATGCATAGTTCAGCATGGTAGTTCATTCATGAATTTGACATCTCAGCTGTTGGTTCCGTGGTATCATTCCTCCAATGCCTGCCTTTCCTAGCTCGATAGCCCCTAAAGAAGCCTGCTCAAACATCGAAGAAGAGTCGATGAAATGAAGGAACGGGAGCACCTGGAGCATGACAGGGCGAGTTTGCCACAGGGAAGCAGACATTCCAATGTTGAGCCTCCGTCGGGCTACGCGCTGAATTCTCCAACTCACCTGCTAGACTCACGACAACAAGATGCTAGCAGCCTCGCCAACTGATATATTCACATGCTAGGTTCACCAAGCTGTTACGAAATCTTGTGTCCTTTGACTCAGGCTCTGGAGAGCTGGCGGATTCTGCTAAGGGCAACTGAGAGCTTGAGATCTGTGGTCCGATGATGGCCGCTGAAGCGACTTCCTGCTACACTCTCGTGCACGGAGGTACTCGAATCAAGTTCTGTGTTCAAGACAGAAGCACTTCATGACCCCTTCGTGCCGACGTGTGGAGACAGTAGTGCCGGGGAGGAGGGCCTTCGATGTGCTGCGAAGTTCTCGTCGAGACTGCTCCAAACTTCGGTCATACTTGTGCCCTGCTCTATCGCATACAGTTGCCCCAGCCGAATTTTCACTTCTTCAGGGATGACACGAGAGTCATCGTGGCTACTTGCCGCTGGCAAAAAGAAGGGTATTGATGTTCCATGAGAGTCGGTGTAATTTGATGCTTCCATTGGCTACAGCCATGGAAGTCGCTCTCTGGCCCCTGTGACATTGTGGCCCTTCGGGGATAAGGAAGAAGAACCTCTTTGAGGCGGGCTGATTTCAGAATGAAACCTATCAAGTTCAGCCCAAAGAACGGTTTAGGGTTTAGAGTTTAGTCAGAGCCTGGGTTCAAACAGGGTTTAACTTAAACTCCCGTTTCATGCGAATTTCGTGATGGCGCGTGCTCCGAGCCTGGAGGAAGCGAAAGCCGAAAGCATCGCCAAGCGTAGCTAGTGGGAAGCCAGACTCCCCCATAAAGGGGGTCCGATTATAGATTATAGAACTCTCTCTCTCTCTCTCTCTCTCTCTCTCTCTCTCTCTCTCTACATATATATATACATATATATTACCCTTTAAGGCTTTAAGGGCTTCTAAAGACAAAACCCAGGGACGGCAAGCACAGCAACAACAACTTTCGTCCCCATAATCAGAAACAGTGCCCCACCATGCCAATCATCTCCGTGACATACGCATGGCAGCAACGTGCCGTCGATTGAGGCCGGAGGTGGCGGTGGCTTGAACATGGTCAACACCGCTTGGAAGCCCAGTTTCAGGGCTGTGTGTCATGAGGCTACGGATCATGTATGCTGTCGGTTGGGAAGCGTTTCGTCTCAAGAAGCGGTTTTCCAGCTGTCGACAGCATTGTTTTTTGCACCGCACAGGCTTGCCGACGCATCCAGGCTAATCAAGTTGTAGCAATGCCTCCATGGATTTCTGTCCATTAGTGTTGCCGATTCTGAGGTGACCGCGCTGCACCGTTTGGCACATGCCGCGAGCCCGGATGACTAAACTTAACTTTTGTTGGTGGCCCTGTGTGGCATTGCAGCTTCATGCTTACATGGCGGCGATTCTTCCCATCATCTTTGTTGGCCTCACCCCGTTCCGCCTGGCTCTCGCTCTCTCTCCCTCTCTCCCTATCTCTCTCTCGCTCTGTCTTTGCTTCTCTCCGGCTCTCTATCTCTCTCGACAGCCAGTTCTTTGTGACTCTCTCTGTCTCTCCACTTGCCGTTTCTCTCTGAACTTTTGCTACTTGTCGCTCCAGCTCTTTCCACTCAACAGAAAGAATCTCTGCTTTCCCACTGCCAAGAAGAAAGACATGAAACTCAATCATCCGACACGTCTGCTCATGCAGTATGCATGAAAATGTATCTTCGCAGAGACCTTTGTGACCCAGTCCAGAAAGAATGATCTGCAGAAGCATCAGCTGCTCATCTGCCCCTCCTCCCGCACATGGCGGTCGCTGCGGAAGGCAACCGGCCTCGAAGATAGCCGGTTTGCCGGGTGTGGGCTTGCTACTTCCACGGTGAACCCACCGTGTCCACATGGCTTTATGAGTATGTCGGCAAGCTCCAGAAAGGATTTTCCCCGAACATAACGCCGGCATAGATGGCATAGGTTTCTGTTCAAGTCAGACCAGATTCGCGTGTACAACAGCGATGCTGATACATGTTCTCCGCGGTTGAAATATGTGGCAAGAAGCCTGACGTACTACAGTAGAAGCCCAAAAGTTGGAAACCCAATAGCCTGAATATAAGAGTAATGTATAGGGAATTCCGGCACTATTTGGCCTTAGTCCGGTTTCCAACTTTAAGGTACGGGGTTTACTGTAAATCCCCGAGAGCCGAGGAATGGGTGCGGAGGTGCCTCTTTCCGTGCCTCGTGGCTGCAGCTGCTTAAGGTTTAGGGTTTTGGTTTAGAATAAGGACCGCTTGGTATATACCCATTATACCCTTAATATAGCCACTATATACCCATTATATAGCCCATTATAGGGTAGGGGTCCCCATTAAGGGTTTAGGATCGAGACTCCCAAAGCACGTGCTCAAAAAAAGGATTGAGACTTGCGTCTGGCGTTTTGGGATTTACTGGACGTCCGGGCTTTCGGAGGGTCTTGGCCCCGTGCGCTCCCCGGCTTTTACATGTCCGCGGGTGAATGGGTCCAGGGTTGAGGCGAGGGCCGATGTTTGCACAGAGTTGTTCAACAAATCATTTTCTGACTCTGCTGCGACAAAAACTGGCAGGGCGTCGAATGCTTGGAACAAGAATCCCTGAACTAGAACCACCCTGAACCTGAACCCTTCAATCTCAGCTGACTGGGGGCACATAGCTTGCAGCCGTCTGACGTCCGACTTCGCACCGAGAGACCACATCGCACGGAGAGACCACATCTGGCTTGTGTCAGCTGTCCCTAAACCCTACAGCCTAAAATCCTCAGTCGGACATTTTGCCCGAGTTGTGAGGGCGTAAACTGCATGAACCCTTCAACCCTAAACCAATCCTAAACCTTTGTCCGAGTACCCAAAACCCCAAAACACCCTACCAAAACAAGGACTCTCGTGTCCGGGGCTTCGGTGGCGCTGTCCTCGCCGGCGCTGGAAGGTTCCGTTTCTGAGTTTCCGAAAACGAGGGGCCCCTGATTTTGGGGTCCTTGTTATAAGGATCCTACTATTTGGGGCACTTTTTTGGGGGTCCCCTACTTTCGGACCTTCGGAAACTCCCACTTCTGGGGCTCAGGAACTGACTGGAGAGCTCAGAGGGATGCTTGTATGGAGGTTCATGGGTAGTTATGTGTGGGGTTATAAGTAGGGTAACCATACTTAAAACCCAGATAAGGGGACTTATAGGCCCATGTAGAACTACCCATGAACCTCCAAGTGTATTTGCGCATGAGATGCGCAGTGGTGGGATTTCAGGCCTTACATATATGCCGCAGATACCGAGCGGCTGGCAAGGTTGATGAGGTTTTCTGCTCCCTTCCCGACACAAATCCGGTGCCTTTTCATTCCTGATTGGGCTTCATGCCGTCAGCATTCGCTATGGTCGCTAGGTCAGCATGCGTCCAGCCTGATTGTTGTGGTGGGGAGTCCTCCGTTTCAAGCCCTCACCGCAAGATATGCAGAAAATGTTGGTCTCTGCATTCGGCATTTCTTCAAAAGCTTTTTGGTAGATCAAACCAGTCAACGATCCGACCGGGCAAATATACGGCTCAAGCCCATTTATGGCCTTAAAAGGTAGTGCGGAGGCTTTGCGAGAGTAGCTCTTGAGGTGGCATGGCACTCGCGTACATGGGCCGACAGGCAGGCGAACTGCCACTTTCTCGGTCTTCCTCGCAATCATCAGGATGGTTCGAGGCATTGGCTGAGGATGTTGCAGACCAGTTGCGGGAGCTAGATCAGGATCCTGCCATACCGGTAGGAAACCTGGTTCCCAGGGCCAGTGTCCCTGTGGCAATCGCTCCTGTCTCGGCCATCGCGCCCTGGGCACTCCAGAAGCCAGATCTTCGCTACCCGCCGCCCCCTCCACCGAATCCTCCCGTGTTCACGGACAAGATGGACAACGCAAATGTCAGTGCGGATCACAAAAACGGCACTTGTGATCCTTGTGTCTTTTTCAGCTCGTCCAGGGGCTGCGCGAAGGGAACTGCATGCCGCTTCTGCCACTTGGGAAACCATTTCACCCTGGAGAAGGCCAAAGCTATCCAGCGACCCAGGAAGCAGACACGCGACAAGTACAAGTCCGTGGTGCAGAAGCTTCTGCAGCAGATGGAGCTAAATCCAGAGAAAGCCCATGAGGAGCTGCAGGCCGAAGCAAACAAGAGCTCCTACGTTCGGAAGCTTCTACAGGGCTACTTGGATGGCAACGAATCGATGCTCGATATCGAACCACTGCCCCAGTTCCCAATGGCCTACAGCCCCATGCCATTCAGACCGCCGCTTCCCACACCAATGCACCAACCCTTGGTGTACCCAGTGCATCAGACATTCCTCGGGCCGCCGCCTCATGTGGCAGGCCCGACGCCCCTCTATGGGAGGTGAGACTTGCGAGGTCTGGACACCTTGGCTCAATGATGAATTGGTTGCGAACCCCTTACTTCTTGTCGAGGAAGTTGAGGAACACCAATGAGACCTGCGGCGGCATGGACGCACAGGTGTGAGCGAGGCAGTCCAAGGTCTTAGAGTCCCGTCGTGTATAAGCTACGATTTCACACTTTCATTTTGTAAGTGTCCTTTGTCTCCGAAGGGTCGACGGCAGACAAGTGGGTTTGAGGACTAACTTGGCGGGATGGTTCAGCAGTCCATCTGTCGCCTAGAGGCTTATAAGTCTTTCATTGGCTTTAGTCGTTGTTGCTGTTGTTGTAGGTGGTGGTGCAGTCTTCGTCGTCGTGGTCGTCGTCGGAGTGGTAGTGTTAGTGTTAGTCTTAGTGCTAGGGTTATGTAATAGTAGTAGTAGTAGTAGGGTTGCCCCCCCCGGTGCGACGCCCAAACCTCTTATTTTAGGGACTTGCTGTGGTCGAAAATGCTGTGTTTTACAGCACTTTTTTTCCGCAGTTATCGAAAGTGACAACTGTTCCTGGTTTCGTGTGTATTTTTATCATATTTTCTAACATTGTTCATCAATGTCGCACACGAAAATGCTGGTATTTACAGCACTTGTCTTTGCGAATTTCATGATTTTTTACTGTTTTTGGGTGTCTCGATTTTCGTGCCCAAAACCTAGCGATCAGAATCAAGGTTTTTTGGGCCTCATTTTGATCATGATTTTCATTCAAATCGTTTGTTTG